>ML354931.1:6457-28854 GCA_005239505.1 Nicotiana paniculata | reverse complement strand
GAGCTCATTCAGTCTAGGATCAAGTAGGACTTTATTCGGTTGTAATGTAGGTTTCAGGATAGGTAGGATATATTTAGATATAAGAGTGACTACATCTCCCCAAGCACTTTAATACATATACTTTAGCTTTCAACATCAAACTTATATTAAGCCAAACTCCACCTTCACATCAATGTTATTACCCCATACTTCTTTAAGCACAATTACATCAAGAGTCACCACATATATATTTTTCTTTCACAACAATACAACTATTTATTTTCTATATTTTGTTTTTCCTCTTTTTTTTTTCTAGTGACTCTTACTTTTCAAAACATTGCACCTTTCTCCTTATTTCAATTATTCCCCTCAAAAAAACCAACCTACCACCCCACACTTTAATTTTTCCATATTTCATCACATTTCCAGTGCTTACGAGAGGTGACAAGGTTCAAATATATGATCGATTCAAACAAAGGGGTATGGCTTGTAATGTGGTTGCCAAAGAAACAGGATTATAGGCTCAACGGGGTTAACTACGATACATAACAATTAGGTGGGTAAAATATACATAGCTGGCTCAACAAAGAAATGCCTATATCACTTCCAAGACTGAACAAAACTACTATTTCGCTGTGCACACACACGGGGCAAGTTCTAGACATCAAATGCAATGCACAGAATAACATACAAACCTCACACACACTTGGCACATAACTCACTTAGGATTGGATCTATCACAACACTCCAGCCAAAGCAGTTAAGAAAATTTAAGAATCCACGATTTAAGGTATTCATCCTGGAGTAAAAAAATTGAGCCTAAGCGTCACAACCAAAGTACTGACTATTCTCAAGGCATCACAAAGTTCCGAGATATTGCTGCAATTAATCCCTCAACCATGTGGTTACTACTCTTAAAAATTAAAAACTACCTACACCCGGTTCAATTAAAAACTCTTGAAAAAGAACCGTGGTCCAAGGAAAACCAAGGGGGAATTACTACACTACCTAAAACAAAACAAAAAAAAAATCTTTTTTTCTTTAGACTTACTTCCCTCAAGAGAACTATCTAGGAGATTCATCGTCGGGAAGAGTCCACATATTTCTTTAAAAAAAATTCTGTTTTGTTCTATCTAAAATAAAAAGACTACAGAAAAAACTACAAAACTTAAAAGAAAACTAACTTACTAACATGAACAACTAAAACTACTAACACATTAAATACAACAACTCACAACAAATATGTACAGCACCCCACACTTAAATCATGCAATGTCCTCAGTGCATCACATATAGACAAAACAAGAAATAAAAGTAAGGTGCGAGAAACTCCCTGCTCTAGTCGCGTCGACATCCTTTCCATTAGTTTTTGATTTCCATGCTCCTTCAAACAAATTCTTGAATCACTTTATGCCTCCACTTTGAACTTATGAATTGGATCCCAAGTTTTGAATCTGCTCTATGATCATGCTCCTGGGGTGGTGGAACAAATCTGCCTGGCCCAATAAAACAATGTAGTAATCTGCGCTTCTTGGCCTTTCGATGAGATGTGTATTCCCGACTTTCTGGCAAGAAGAATTCCAGAATGTAGGCATCTTGTTCTTTATTCCTTGGCTCCTCAGGTGGTTCGGATGACTCTATTTTCATATCATCATCCAAACACAATTTGAAAAAATGGTTGGAGTGTGTACCAATATCCTCAACACTAATGACACTAGATTCAACAAAATATGTATCATCAATGTCCTTGGTTAACTCTAGTATCTTTTCTACCACATCGACATCCTCAAAATCCAGTTTGGCCTTCTCCACTAGCACTTCTTGTACGTCATCATCCATGGGTTCTTTGTTCCTATTAACCAGATAAGGTGACAGTGGTTTCAGTTCCAACCTGGGTGGTTCTTCAATAGATGGCCTGGCCTGCGGGCTCTCTCTTTCCTCTACGTATAGTGACTCAAACTCGAGAACCTTTGGCCATACCCATTTTTCATCAAGTGCTAACATCCAATCTTCCAATTCTTCACCGTTCATATCATCTAGATCCATCAAACATTCAGTAAAAGGGTCCCCAACAGTCAGGGACGCATCATCTTCTTCCGGGATCACGTTCACAGCATCAATAAGAGAGCAGTTGGCGAACTCACTTGGTCGCCTCATAGACTTCTGCACGTTGAAAGTGATTTCTTCATTATTGAGCCTCATCTTAAGTTCACCTGTCTCACAATCGATAAGGGCTCTGCCTGTGGCTAAGAATGGCCTTCCCAAGATATGGGGATTTCCTCATCCACTTTACAATCTAGAATCACAAAATCAACAGGGAACACAAACTTCCCCACTTGCACCAATACATCGTCCAAAATTCCTGACGGTCTCTTTACCGTCTTGTCAGCTAGCTGCAATAACATTGAAGTTGGTCTGGCTCTACCAATCCCCAGTCTTTTATATATGGCCAGCGGCATCATATTAATGCTGGCTCCCAAGTCACATAGATCTTTGGCGAAAGCTAAGTTGCCAATGGTACAAGGAATTGTAAAACTCCCTGGGTCAGACAACTTTTTAGCAACAGGATGCGTCACCACCGCACTACAAGTCTGAGTAAGGGTGACAGTAGCCAGATCTTGGAAGTCAAATTTTCTGGACATCTAGTCCTTCATCATTTTACTGTAACCAGGCATTTCCTTCAACGCATCAATCAATGAGGTATTTACATGTATTTGCTTTAGCATGTCCAAGAACTTTTTGTATTGTTCATCCTTTTGGTATTTGGCCAGCCTCTGAGGGAATGGAGCTGGCGGTCTCTTTTTCCCAGTGATTTGGGACTTTTCTTTCTCAGCCACCACCTCAACTACCGGCTCCTGTTCTATCTACACTTCTTTTTCAGTCTCACTCTATGCACTGGGTTCTCCTTCAGTAGGTTGCACTGTTACCTTGGTCAAGTTTGTTGAATCATCAAGTTCAATCGGCACGGGTACCAGTGTCTCGGCCTGCCTGCTTTCACGAGCTCTCTCCAGTTCCAAGTCTAAATCCCTGCCATTGCGGAGAGTCACTACCATCAGCTGCCTTGGGCCTTGGTCCGTAGGATTTACCTGAGTATCTGCAGGTAAAGTCCCACGAGGACGATTGTTCACTGCCATAGATATCTGGCCCAACTATACTTCAGTAATTTTTAATATCTGCATCATATACATCTACTCTCTCACTGATTTTGGCATTTTGCCCAATAACCTACTGCATCATAGATTCTAACTTGGAGAACCCATCTTCTTGCCTTCCCCCCTGTTGATGCTGAGGAGGGTAGTATGTTTGTTGTTGATTCTGATGGTTATAACCTTGTGGCCTCTGATATGGTGCTGCATTACCTTGTGGTCTCATGACACCCATATTTCCACTATTTTACTGTTGGTGAGGTGGTCTATACGGTTGAACTTGCTGACCCCAGTTCTGCCCCCCTTGTCTCTGGCTTCCATAATTCGACACATAATTCATGTTTTCTGGATAAAGAGGGTGATCACATTCTGCATTCCACTGATTACCAAATGGTTGACTAATACAAGATGTTCATAAGCCTCCATTGGTTGTATCCACGATGTGTACCTGTTGCTTTTTCCCTGATTCCTCCACCTTCTTAGTTAATATGCTCATCTATGTTATCAAGGTGGCCACGTTCTCTGCAATAGTATTGGATAGATCGAATGGCACTGAGTGAACTACAGGAATAATGGGTGCATTCCTTGTTATCCATCCTGAATTCTGTGCCATTTTATAAAGCAAGATCTGACTTTCTCTCCACGTTTTGCTCAAGAATGCTTCACCAGTTGAAGCATCAACATTTGCCTTAACAGTATCATCCAGACCCATATAAAAATGTTGCCCCAACATCTGTTCTGGAATACCATGATGTGGACAGATAACCAGCATTCCCTTAAATCGTTCCCATGTCTCCTGCAATGTTTAACTGATTTCTGTCTGAAGCTCAAGATTTCATTAATTTTTTGAGCAGTCTTGTTGGGTGGATGAAACTTGTTCACGAACTGCTTAACTAACTCCTCCCATGTGGTAATGGAATTGATGGGGAGTAAGTTTAGCCAAGTCTGGGCAACTCCAGTCACTGATAATGGAAACAACAACAGTTTTATTACCTCTTGAGTGACGTTTGGTTGCCTCTGTGTTTTGAAGTTCTTCAAATGCTGCTGGGGGTCTTCGATGTATAACCCTGAAAATAGTCCCTTGTTCTGCAGCAAGTGCAGCATATTATTTGTAATCTGGAAGGACTCAGCCTGTATCTGAGGGACTAGTATCACAGTGGCCAAATTCTCTATCGTGGGTTGTGCCCAGTCATATAAAGGAGCCTCTGCTCCTATCTGCGCAACTGGGTGTACCACACCATCCTCATTGTTGTTCCTGTTGTTTGGATCTTCCATGTCGGGTTCAAGTTGTTCAATTGATGGTTGTTGTTTGCTTTTCCGGTTGGCCCGGTTTAGGGCCTTAAAAACTTTCACAGGTTCTGATAAGGCTTCAACTACTTCACCATTTCTCGATGAGTTTCTAAGCATGCACATGTACAACCAAGTTAGGAAACATTAAAATTTCAATGTATAAATGAAAATTGAAGAAAATTGACTATATTTCAGAATTTTTTATTTCTTCCAACTCCAATTGATAACACCGTTAATTCCCCGGCAACGGCGCCAAAATTTGATCATGCTCAACAATGTCTTATAGAAAGACTAAACGGGCGCTGCAAATATAATTCGGGGTATTACGCCCAGAGTCGATCCCACAGGGAATTTACGTATCAATCAAGCTGTCAGAATACGAAAATTTTATTTAATCAATTTTCTCAAGACTTTTGAATATCAATTGGTGATGTTTTACTATTTCTGCTGACAAAATTAATAAACTAACGATTAACTAACAATATGATGTAAACAATTATAATAAAGGTCTAAGGTTATGGTTTCCCCCGTCGGTGAACTTCCTTCTCGGATACTTCTTATAGTTTGATTAGTTGTCTCTCAATCATGAACACTCTATCTACCATAAATCACTCTCAAGTAATTATGATAATTTACTAGACACACCCTCTCAAGTTACGCTAGCTAGACTGCATTACAGTTCACTTTAGATTGCACCCGAAGTATCGTCATTTCTAATCCAACTTCTAAACCCTCGGTTATGACTTTCGTCTATACTCCGGGAGTGATGTTGTTCAAGAAACTACCTAAATATGCACTCTCTCTCAAGTAGATATAATAAATAGGAACAGCTAATTGAGGTCCCTTCAATCAACTACAACAAGAACGTAGTTGAACAAATAGAGTTTAATCAACCAATCAAAGCTATATTAATATCACAATACGTTCATCCCCCAACGGGTTCCACCAAAACCCTATATTAAAGAAATTATCTACTCATGCTCATCATAATCAAATCCAAAATAACTTGCATAATTAAACTACAAAGTAAGGAATAAAAGATGTAAAAATCAATGTTTTGCTTTGCTGAGTAGTATTCCACAATCTTCTCTTGACTCTAATGGCCTCTCCTCCTTCAAGTTGTGTTTTTGGGTCTATTTATATGTTTAGGACAAACCCTAAACGTGTAGAAGACTTCTATTCAAACCGGGAAACACTTAAAATCTTCAAAACTCGGATTTGACCGGACCAGGGACCAGGCTTTATGGCCCAAACGCCTGGATAAAGCCTGGCAAGGCCTGGCGTTAGGGCTCAAACACCCCCCAAACTCCTGGTCCTACAAGGTTATAGCCCAAACGCCCAGCTATAGCCTGGTATGACCAGGCTTTACAGCCCAAACACCCAACTATAGCCCGGTTCACTCCTTTTCGACTCTTGAGCGTATTTTTAACGTTTATGCATCCATTTCACTCGGCTTCCATCTCCAATTCACCTACACATGAAATAGACTCCATTAGGCACATAATTTTCATCATTAACGCACATAAAATGTAAGGCACCTAATATGTTAAACCATGAATTCTAGCCACACATCAAAGAACATTGAATTTCAGTACACATGAGCCAAATTCAGGACAAAAACACTTTCTATTCAGTTAATAATTTGTGTCCTATTAAAATCTATAAATTTAGTTGACTTTCTATTTTACTATTGTCACGACCCAAATTCTCCCTCCGTGAATTATCATGACGGCACCTAGTCTCTACGACCAGGTAAGCCTAACACTTCGCGGAAATGAAATGAAAAACGTGAAAACTTAACAACTAACAGAAGCATATATGTTAAATAAGACATTGAGATGTCGCTCGTCATATACAATAATCAACTCTCAAAATATACATAACACTCCCAAGACCCGGAACACCGTAAGTCACAAGTTTCTACGAAGTTGTAACTGTCTTATACATCAGTGTCTATAGAAATAAGAGAAGAATCAACATAGGGGAATAGAGAGGACTCCGAGGATCTGCGGGCGCGAGCAGATGTACCTTGAAGTCTCCGGAACAGTAGCGATTGCAACTAAGAACAAGGCTGGTAGAAGGAACCTGGATCTGCACACAAAAAACATGTGCAGAAAAGGGCGTGAGTAAACCACAATGGTACCTAGTAAGTGCCAAGCCTAACCTCGGTCGAGTACTGACGAGGTCTGGCCAGGGCCCTACTATATATATATACTAAATACAAGGCAGAATGAAATATCGCAATAAAATAAAGACCAAAATTTAACAAGAATGAAATCGTAGAAAGGTAACAGCTCAGCACACAGAAATAACAATAGGGTATCTCCCGAGATACCGTCTCGTAGTCCCAAACGTAAATGTGCTGGGCGATCTCCCGAAATAGCGTTCCATAGTCCCAAAGTAAATATGCAGAGGGATCTACCGGAATACCGTTTCGTAGTCACAAAAGTAAATACACAGCTCAATAATAGAATTTAACAGCTAAAACCCAAAATCATACAATTTAGACTAATTACAAGTGAAGGAAAAGTAGGAAATTCATTAAACATGTTCCACGGAGTTCAAATAAATAATTAAGGCAAGTAGACATGTTATTCTAATCTAACAGGATATTACACATGTTGATATGACTCAAATAAGAAGGAAACAGGTTATTACTTAGCATAAATCGGGTTTTTACAACAATTAGCCTGTGTACGTACTCGTCACCTCACATCCAACGACTCTCACATATCAAAACAGTACCAAATCCTAAGGGGAGTTCCCCCACACAAGGTTAGGCAAGCCACTTACCTCGAACCAAGCTCAATCAATCTGTAACAATTCTCTTTCCAAGAATATCCAACTCCGAATGGCCCCAATCTAGCCAAAATCAATTACATATCATAAATATAACTACAAGTAACTAATCTAGCTAATGAAATCAAAGCTAAAGCAAGAAATTTGAAAATCACTCTGAAAAGTTTCCCCGGGCCCATGTCTTGGAATCAGATAAAAGTCACAAAATATGAACACCCATTCACTCACGAGTTCACTCGTACCAAAATTATCAAAATCCCAATCAATTCCCAAAAACTTAGTTGAAGAACTTCCACCCTTCTTCCCCAAATTTCTCACCCAATTTCCTTAATTTAATGAAGAAATCAACTATAGATTAATGGAATACAACCAAAAACGAGTTAGGAATCATTACCCCAAGGTTCTCTCTGAAAAATCCTTGAATTATCGCCTAATTTCGAGCTCTCAAGTCCAAATGGCGAAGAATGACATAACCCCTCGATTTGGCCCTTTTTCTGCCAGAGATCTCGCTTCTGCGAGGGGTCCACCGCATCTACGATCCCACACCTGCGAAAAGACCATTGCAGGTGTGGATATCACTTAAGTCCACAAAAGACGCTTCTGCGATCAAGGGGTCGCACCTGCGTGTGCGCCCTGTGGATCCATGTCCACTTCTGCGGTCCTTCACCGCTCCTACGATTATTCTATCGCATCTGGGGGTATCGCAGATGCGGAATTCACCTCGCACCTGCGACCCCTGGCACTCCTCCACTTTTCCGCTTCTGCACTTGACTCTCTGCATGTGCGATCCCGTACCTGCGGTCTCCCCACTACAGGTGCGAAAACACCAGATGCCTGAAGACTTCAGCAACAACACAAATCCAACTTTTGATCCCTTAAGCACCCGAAACTCACCCGAGGCCCCCGGGATCTCAACCAAACTTACTAACCAATCCTAAAACACCATATGAACTTAGTCGAGTCCAAAAACCACCTCAAACAACGCTAAAATCACGAATCATCCTCCGATTCAAACTTAAAGAACTTGAAACTTCCAAATTTGACAACCGATACCGAAACCTATTAAACTATGTCCGATTGACCCCAAATTTTTCACACAAGTCATATTCAACCCTATGGACCCACTCCAACTTCCAGAATTGGAATCCGACCCCGATATCAAAAAGTCCATTACTGGTCAAAATCTCCAAAACTTCGACTTTTTCCATTTCAAGCCTAAATGAGCTACATACCTCCAAAACACAATCCGGATATGCCTCTAAGTCCAAAATCACCTAACGGAGCTAACAGAACCGACGAAATTCCATTTCGGAGTCGTCTTCACACATTTTCGACAACAGTCCAAATCCTAAGGCTTAAACCTCTGTTTAGGGACCAAGTGTCCCAAAACACTCCAAAAACCAAAATGAAACCTCCCGTCAAGTCACAATAGCAGAAAATGATATGGGGAAAACAATTAATAGAGGATCCGGGGCTAAAAGTCTCAGAACGACCGGCCGGGTCGTCACTTCCTCCCCCTCTTAAAACAATCGTTCGTCCTCGAACGAGTATAGAGACATACCTAAAGCTGTGAAAAGATGAGGATAATGGTTGCGCATATCCTGCTCGGTCTCCCAAGTCGCCTCCTCGACCGGCTAAACCCTCCACTAAACCTTTACTAAATCAATGTTCTTTGACCTGAGCTTTCTGACCTGCCTGTCCAAAATAGACACTGGCTCCTCAATATAAGATAGATCCTTGTCCAACTGGACTGAGATGAAATCCAATACATCAGCCGGATCACCGTGATACTTCTGGAGCATACAAATGTGGAATACCGGATGAACCCTTGCTAGGCTGGGAGGTAAGGCAATCTCATAAGCAACCTCCCCAACATGCCGCAACACCTCAAAAGAACCAATATACCTTAGGCTCAGCATGCCCTTCTTCCCGAACCTCATAATGCCTTCATAGGCGATACCCAGAGCAAGACCCGCTCTCCAACCATGAATGCTACATCACGAACCTTCCGGTCCGCATAACTCTTCTGTCTGGACTGGGCTGTGCGAAGTCGATCCTCAATCACCTTCACCTTATCCAGGGCATCTTGGACCAAGTCTGTAACCAATAATCTGGCCTCGCCTGGCTCGAACCAACACACTGGGGACCGACACTGCCTACCATACAGAGCCTCATACGGTGCCATCTGGATGCTCGACTGATAATTGTTGTTGTAGGCAAACTCCGCAAGTGGCAAGAACTGATCACATGACCCTCCAAACCTCATCACACACGCACGGAGCATATCCTCTAATATCTAAATAGTGTGCTCGAACTATCCGTCCGTCTGAGGGTGAAATGATGTGCTTATCTCCACTCGATAACCAACTCATGTTGTACGGACCTCCAGAACTGTGACATAAACTATGTATCCCGGTCAGAGATGATAGATACCGGTACATAGTGAAGCCTGATGATCTCACGGATGTAGATTCGAGTCAGCTGCTCGGAAGAATATGAAGTCATCACAAGAATGAAATGAGCTGACTTGGTCAGCCTATCCACAATCACCCAAACTGCATCAAACCTCTGATGAGTCCGTGGGAGTCCAACAACGAAATCCATAGTGTTCCGCTCCCATTTCCACTCTGGAATCTCTAACTTCTAAAGCAACCCACCCGGCCGTTGATGCTCATACTTCACCTGCTGGCAATTCAGGCACCGAGCCACATACTCCATTATGTCATTCTTCATCCTTCTCCACCAGTAATGCTGCCTCAAGTCATGATACATCTTCGCGGCACCCGGATGAATAGAGTATTGCGAGCTATGAGCCTCCTGAAGAATCAACTCACACAAACCATCTACATTAGGCACGCATAGCCTGCCCTGCATCCTCAATGCGCCATCATCCCCTATAGTGACCTCCTTAGCATCACCGTGCTGGACCGTGTCCTTGAGGACAAGCAGGTGGGGGATCATCATACTGACGCTTTCTGATACGATCATAAAGAGAAGACCGAGAGACCACACAAGCCAACACTCGACTCGGCTCACAAATATCCAATCTCACAAACTGGCTGGCTAAGGCCTGAACATCCAATGCTAAGGGTCTCTCTACTGCTGGAAGATATGCTTAACTCCCTGAACTCTCCGCCCGGCAACTCAAAGCATCGGCCACCACATTGGACTTCCTCATGTGGTACAAAATGGTGATATAATAGTCCTTAAGTATCTCCAACCACCTTCGTTGACGCAAGTTAAGATTCTTTTGCTTGAACAGATATTGCAAACTTCGATGATCGGTGTAAATCTCACAAGGAGCACCGTACAAATAGTGCCGCCAAATCTTCAGGGCATGAATAATAGTTGTTAACTCAAGGTTGTGGACAGTATAGTTTTTCTCATGCACCTTCAGCTATCTGGATGCATAGGCAATCAGGCTACCGTCATGCATCAACACCACACCAAGACCAATCTGCGACGCGTCACAATATACTGTGTAAGACCCTGAACCTGTAGGCAATACCAATAATGGGGTTGTAGTCAAAGCTGTCTTGAGCTTCTGAAAGCTCTCCTCACACTTCTCTGTCCACCTGAACGGAGCACCCTTCTGGGTCAACCTCGTCATAGGTGCTGCAATAGATGAGAATCCCTCTACGAAACGACGGTAATACCCCGCCAAACCAAGAAACCTGCGGATCTCCCTAGCTGATGATGGTCTAGGCCACCTCTGCATTGCCTCCACCTTCTTCGGATCTACCTTGATCACATCACTCGATACTACATGACCCAATAATGCCATTGAGTCTAGTCAAAACTCGCACTTTGAAAATTTTGCATACAACTTCTTTTATCTCAAAGTCTGAAGCATAGTACTCAGGTGCTGCTCATGATCCTCCCGAGTCCGGCAGTACACCAGGATGTCGTCAATAAACACAATGACAAATGAGTCAAGATAAGGCCGAAACACATTGTGCATCAAATGTATAAAGGCTTTTGGGGCATTGGTCAGCCCAAAAGACATAACAAAAAACTCATAGTGACCATATCTGGTCCTGAAAGCAGTCTTCGGGATATCTGGCTCCCGAATCTTCAACTAATGATAGACTGAACGTAATTCAATCTTGTAAAACACCCTGTCACCCTGTAACTGATCAAATAAGTCATCAATACGAGGCAATGGATACCTGTTCTTCACTGTAAATTTGTTCAGCTGGAAATAATCAATACACATACGCATAGAACCATCATTTTTCTTCACAAACAAGACCGGAGCACCCCAAGGTGACACACTAGACCGAATGAATCCCTTATCAAGCAACGCCTACAACTGTTCCTTCAACTCCTTCAACTCAGGAGGAGCCATATGGTATGGAGGAATAGAGATGGGATGAGTGCCCGGCAAAAAATCAATGCTGAAATCAATATATCTGTGTTGGGTGGCGTGCTTGGAAGATCAGCTGAAAACACATCTGGGAATTCTCTCACTACTAGAACTGACTCAACTCTAGGGGTATCAATACTGACATCTCTCACATAAGCTAAATACGGGTCACATCCCTTCTCAACCATTCATTGAGCCTTAAGAAATGAAATAACTTTGCGGGGAGTATACTCTAAGGTACCCCTCCACTATAATCGCAGTGAGCCTGGCATAGCAGGCATCACGGTCTAAGAGTGACAATCAAGAATATCATAATCGGCAACAACCAGTCCATGCCCAAGATAACATCAAAATCTACCATGCTGAATAACAATAAATCGGCTCTGGTCTCAAAACCACTAAGGGGTCATTTGGTAGGATGCATTAGGTAAAATAATTCATGCATTAACTTTGTGTATTAGTAATACTTTGTTTGGTACACTTTTTGAACCTATGCAATAATTATGCAAGCATTAGTTATACAACATACTTGGTATTATCCTATGCATAACTAATGCATAAGAAACTATGGTATTAACAATGCAATGGGCTTTAATGTATGCATTAACTTATTTAAAGACAAAAACGTCCTTCAATACTTGATTAAAATATTCTTTATATAATGCAAGTTTGAAATAATCCAAGAAAGTGAGACAAAATAAATAAATACTTAGCTTTTTTTTTAATACATAAATATTAAGTTCTATACTACAATATAGATAGATAAATCAAATAATTTTTTAAAACATTTTTCATGTACAAATATTTTTCAACATATGTTTCTTTTGAAAAGATAAAGTGATAGACTGTTACGAGGGTATTTTTGTAAACAAATAATTCTTTTAGAAATAGTGCAATGCTTTAATACAACAAACCAAATAATGGATTGAAATATGTCAGCATAATTAATACCAGCATAACTAATGCAAGCATAACTAATACCAGCATTACTAATATATCATATTCAGCATTATTCTTATACACTTACCAAACGACCCCTAAGAGCAATCAAACACGACCGATACACGCGGTCCACAACAAGAGAATCTCCCACAGGAGTAGATTCATAAACAGGGGAACTCAAAGAATCCCGAGACACACCCAAATGTGGGGAAAAATAAGAGGACACATAGGAATACATAGAGCCTGGGTCAAATAATACCAACGCATCTCTATGACAGACTGGAACAATACATGAAATGACAGAGTCGGAAGCAACTACCTCTGTACGAGCCGGAAGAGCATAATACCTGGCATGGCCTCCCCCTCTAGGGCGACCTCGACCTCCTCGGCCTCCAACTCGAGCTGGCTCAGTAGGTGGGGCGGTAGCTAGTGCTGGAATAATAGCATGAGGACCCGGTGGAGCACGTGGTGGTTGAGAAGTCTGTGGAGGTGCACCCCTCCTAAGTCAGGGGCAATACCTCACCATATGGCAAGTGTCTCCACACTCAAAACAACCGCTCGGGGGGCGTGGCTGCTGTGACTGGCCGCTAATAGCACCCCGAACACCCGAACAGGAGGCACACTAGATACTGGCAGTGCATAATAAGGCTCCTGGGACCTAGAAGAAGCTGGAACACTGCTGGAAGCTGGAAGAGTTGAATGAACGGGGAGACTCACATAACCCCTACCATGGCGAGCTGTTGGGGCACGAGATCAAGAATAAGAACCAGTCTCTCGAGACCTCTTGGCCTCTCTCTCCTCTTTGTCCCGGGCAAGCATGCCCTCCAATATCCTGGCAATACTCACAACCTGCTGATAAGAGATATCCATCTCCAACTCCCTGACCATACTGATCCTGATGCTGGGGTGGAGTCCCTCAAGAAAGCAACGAACCCTCTTCCGAACTATAGCAACCAAGGCCAGTGCATGTCGGTCCAAATCACTGAAATGAACTTCATACTCTGACACAGTCATAGAACCTTGGCACAACTGCTCAAACTCCACACGCCATGCATCCCTGAGGCTCTGAGAGACATACTCTCTCAAAAACATGTCCGAGAACTGAGTCCATGTGAGTGAGGCTGGCTCGCCCGGACTACTCAACTCATAAGCATGCCACCACTTATAGGTTGCTTATCTAAGCTGGAAAGTGGTAAAAGAAACACCACTCATCTCCGCTACGCCCATAGTATGGAGAATACGATGACACTCCTCCAGAAACCCCTAAGCATCATCGGTATCCAATTCGCTCAAGGTAGGTGGGTGGTACTTCTTGTACCTCTCAAGTCAGAGTTGCACCGCCTCAGAAGCGGCTATCCTGGTCTCATACTGAACTGGAGTCTACCGACTGCAGAGAAATAAACTCTGGGCTTGATCAATCTGAACCCTATGCTCAGGAGTACGGGATGCGGGAGTTTGTGCCCCCCTCCCCCAGCCTGAGATGTGGCGGGCACTAGTGGAATCAATCCAACCTAAGCTAAGGTGCTGAACATGATCATGAACTGGGCTAGAGTCTCCCAGAGGGTTGGTGCAGCTCGCGGGGGTGCTCTGGCTGCACCGCATGGTCGTCCTCTACCCTGGCCCCAGCCTCTGGTGGCTCTAGCAGGGGGCGTGGGTGCCTGGTCGTCAGATCTCCCGGTACGGGTCGTCACCATCTATGAGAAAGAATAGAATAGAGAATTTTAGAATTTGATGCTAATAACTCGCACGACAAGAAATCAAAAGAAGTATGATTGTTCTTAACAGTTCCATAGCCTCCCGAAGATAAGTACAGACGAATCTGTACCGATCCGCGAGACTCTAATAAATCAGCTTGTGACTCATGACACCTATGAACCTAGGGCTCTGATACCAACTTGTCACGATCCAAATTCTTCCTCCGTGAATTTTCATGACGGCACCTAGTCTCCATGACTAGGTAAGCCTAACACTTCGCGGAAATGAAATGAAAAACGTGAAAAATTAACAACTAATAGAAGCAGATATTTTAAATAAGCAATTGATATGCCGTTTGGCATATACAATAATCAACTCTCAAAATATACATAACACTTCCAAGACCTTGAATACCGTAAGTCACAAGCTTCTACAAAGTTCTAACTGTCCTATACATCAGTGTCTATAGAAATAAGAGAAGAATCAACATAGAGGAATAGAGGGGGACTCCGAGGATCTTCGGGCGCGGGCAGATGTACCTTGAAGTCTCCGAAACAGCAGCGACTGCAACTAAGAACGAGGCTGGTAGAAGGAACCTAGATCTGCACACGAAAATATGTGCAGAAAAAGGCGTGAGTACACCATAATAGTACCCAGTAAGTGCCAATTCTAACCTCGGTCCAGTACTGACGAGGTCTAGTCAGGGCCCTACTAGTATATATATACTAAAACAAGGCAGAATGAAATATCACAATAAAATAAAGACCAAAATTTAACAAGAATGAAATCGAAGAAAGGTAACAGCTCAGTACACAGAAATAACAACAGGGGATCTCCCGAGATACCGTCTCGTAGTCCCAAACGTGAATGTGCAGAGGGATCTCCCGGAATCGTGTTCCGTAGTCCCAAAATAAATATGCAAGACATGGGGGATCTCCTGGAATATCGTTCTGTAGTCCAAAGTAAATGTGCAGGGGGATCTCCCGGTATATCGTTTTGTAGTCCCAAAGTAAATATACAAGGGGATCTCCCGGAATACCATTCTGTAGTCCCAAAAGTAAATACACAGCTCAAGAATAGAATTTAACAGCTGCAACACGAAATCATACAATTTAGGCTAAGTACAAGTCAAGGAAAAGCAGGAAATTCATTAAACATGTTGCACGGAGTTCAAATAAACAATTAAGGAAAGTAGACATGCTATTCTAATCTAACAGGATACTACACATGCTGATATGACTCAAATAAGAAGGAAAACAGGTTATTACTTAGCAAAAATCGGGTTTTTAATAATTAGCATGTGTACGTACTCGTCACCCCACGTACACGGCGCTCACATATCAAAACAATACCAAATCCTAAGAGGAGTTCCCCCACACAAGGTTAGGCAAGACACTTACCTCGAACCAAGCTCAATCAATCTGTAACACTGCTCTTGCCACGAATATCCGACTCTGAATGGTCCAAATCTAGCCAAAATCAATTACATATCATAAATTTAACTACAAGGAACTAATCGAGCTAATGAAATCAAAACTAAAGCAAGAAATTGAAAAATGGCTCTAAAATGCCTCCCCAGGCCCATGTCTCATAATTGGGTAAAAATCACAAAATGTGAACACACATTCACTCACGAGTTCAGTCGTATCAAAATTATCCAAATTTCGAGCTATCAAGTCCAAATGGTGAAGAATGACATAAACCCTCGATTTGGACCTTTTTCTACCAAGTATCTCGCTTCTGCGAGGGGTCCACTGCATCTGATGTCCCGCACCAGTGGAAAGACCATCGAAGGTGCGGATATCACTGTCCACAAAAGATGCTTCTGCGATCAAGGGGTCGCACCTGCGGATCCATGTCCGCTTCTGCGGTCCTTCACTGCTTCTGCGATCACTTTATCGCATCTGCGGGCATTGCAGATGCAGAATTCATCTCACACCTGCAACCCCTGGAACTCCTCCACTTTTCCGATTCTACGCTCTCTCCACATGTGTGATCCCACACATGCGGTCTCCCCACCGCAGGTGCGAAAACGCCAGATGCATGAAGACTTCAGCAACAACACAAATCCAACTTTTGATCCGTTAAGCACCCGAAACTCACCCGAGGCCCCCGGGACCTCAACCAAACATACCAACCAATCCTCAAACACCATACGAACTTAGTCGAGCCCTCAAACCACCTCAAATAACGCTAAAAGCACGAATCATCCTCTGATTCAAACTTAAAGAACTTGAAACTTCCAAATTCGAAAACCGATGTCAAAACCAATCAAACCACGTTCGATTGACCCCAAATTTTTCACAAAAGTCATATTCAACCCTACGGACCTACTCCAATCTCTGGAATCGGAATCCGACCCCGATATCAAAAAGTCCATTACCTGTCAAAATCTCCAAAACTTTGACTTTCGCCATTTCAAGCCTAAATGAGCTACATACCTCCAAAACACAATCCGGACACGTCCCTAAGTCCAAATCACCTAACTAAGCTAACGGAACCGATGGAACTCCATTTTGGATTCATCTTCACACAGTTCTGATTACGGTCCAAATCCTAAAGCTTAAACCTCTATTTATGGACTAAGTGTCCCAAAACACTCCAGAAACAAAAACGAAACCTCCCGTCAAGTCATAATAGCAGGAAAAAATACGGGGAAAATAGTTAATAGGGGATTCGAGTCTAAAACTCTCAAAACGACCGGCCGGGTCGTCACAACTACACTATGACTCATTCGGGCAAAAAGATCCATTTTCACTATCATAATCATCACCGAATTTCTCAGATGGTGTTTCATAACCATAATTTATTTTCCACTCTCCATGTACCCAAAGGTTTGCTGCAAGTTCTTTTTTAAAGTTTAATATGTCCTCAGGTTGAAATTTGTCCGCATCCTTCCCCATTATCAACAACTCAACATATTTGGTCAGGAATGCAGCACAATCAGTCTTAAAAAAATTTAAGATATGGATTTAATTAAATAATATCTTTAATAAGTAAATCTAAAGTACATATAAATTATATAGCAAATGACAACACTTACAATCCGGTTTGTTTCGGTGTTCTTTTCCACTGAATATCAAATTTATTGAATGTATTTCCAAAAGACTTATGATGTTTCTCAAACTGTGAAATCTTAAGCAGGTGGAGGATCATGGTGCATACATTTCAATGTGTTTCAATCCAGCAACATATGGTTCACTGTATATGGAGGCATACACATCAAGTTTTTTCTCATTCAAGCCCAATATCCCCAAAAGAAAATAGGTTCCATCATCATTGTTTTCTGAAGGTAGTAGACATGAAAAAAAGAGTTTATCAACCTCTGACCAAGCAATTCCACATCTCTGATTGTCCCTCTACATATACGGTGTGAGATACAATTGATTTCACCACACCAAAACTTATTTGAAGCATCTTCATTTAAATCCATACACAAGAAGCATATGGTTATCGAAAACTATATTTGTAGTCGTGCAACAAAATGGATGGGCACAAGGGTGATAGCATTCCTTCTTCCTCAAATAATACAAGGCAATATCAATATGCTTCAAAAAAACATCCATCAGTCATAAATAATTAAATAATAATAAAGTAAGAAGAAGAAAGGAAATGTCTTGTAAATAATCAAACATTATCATCAAGTACATAGCTACAATTTAAAATTTTAAGGAAGAATATTTTGCTACTGATTTAACTGGCTTGATCCTGACAGTTGCAAAAGGTTAGATGGAGTTTTTGTTGATCTTATACATGTTAGTTTTAGTCAAACTAGTAACAAGTACTAATGTGTTCGCTCTTGTAAATGTTGTGAAATCTTGTGAAGTTGCAAGCAAAGAACATGGAGCACAGTTTCAAGATAAAGAAAATGCAATGGATGGAATAAGCATAAGCAATATCTCAGCACCATTGTCTCTTAAAGAAATAGAAGAAGACAGGGTGGACAATACAGGTATTAAGCTCTTTTCTTCATGTCAAATTTCAGAATTTAGGGACATTTCAGAAAATTGTGTCCTGCATTATAGATTCATACTTCAAATTTTAAGGACATTTAAAAAAATATGTCCTAACTTTGGGTTTCTTCATAGGACAATGTGTCCTGGAATTGAGATCTTGCAGCCAAACTAAGGTATATGTAGTTTTACTTGCAGAGCAAAAAAAAATGCAGTCATTAACTAGTATACTAGGAAAAGGAAGAGAGGTAGTATTGGTTTTGATGGTCCATCATTTGCTATTCTTACTCCTCCAACTACACAAGGGAGAATTGATGAAGGTTTGTCCATGGATGTTGAAGGAAATGTTGACGACGATCTTGGTAGACGAAAAAGGAATAAGAGGCTTACTTGAAAATTGCAATCTCTATTTCCACAGATAAAAAAAAAGGAACACCGATGGCGCACAATGAGAATACTGCGAGTATATGGGCTGGATAAAATCAAATTATACTCGTAAATATATTTTTTATTATTCCAAAGATGATGAAAAGTTATTGAAAAAATGCATTGGTTGGTTGGCCAAGGAGAAAAGGAAAGGTCACAAAAAGTGTAAGTCCTCAATTCTTAATTAGCAGCTTATAAGTTCAGGACAATTAGTCCTGAACTTAAAGTTAGAAGCTCAAAAATTTAGGACACTTAGACCTGAATTTAGAGTCAGAAGGTTAGAAGTTCAAAAATTCAGGACACTTAATCTTGAATTTAAATTAGAAGCTCAGAAATTTGGACAGTTAGTCATTAATTCCTAATTAGAAGTAAAAAGTTCAAGAAATAATGTAAGCAATTTAGAAATAGTGAATACATTTAGGGACTTAAACTTTTTTTTGACCGTTCCTTTTCTCTTTGTCCAACCACCCAATGAACTCTTTAATAACTTTTCATCATCTTTGGAATAATGAAAAATAAATTTACTAGTACATTTTGATTTTCTCCAGCCTGTGTACTCAACGGTATTCTCATTGTGCGCCATTTATGTTCCTCTTTTTTTTTCACCTTTGCAAATGGAGATTGTAATTTTCAACTAAGCTTTTTATTCTTTTTTCCTATACCAAGCTCTTCTTCAACATTTTCTTCAACATCCATGGACAAACATTCATCAATGCTCCCTTGTGTAGTCGGATGAGTAGGAGTAGGAGTAAGAATAACAAATAATGGACCATCAAAATCAATACTATCTCTCTTCATTTTTCTAGTATACTGGTTAATGACTGCATTTTTGTTTTGCTCTGCAACTAAAACTACATATACATTAGTTTGGCTGCAAGATCTCAATTCCAGGACACATTGTCCTATGAAGAAACTAAAAGTCGGGACATATTTTTTTAAACATCCTGAAAATTTGAAGTATGAATCTAAAATGCAGGACACAATTTCCTGAAATGTCCTTAAGTTCTGGAATTTGATCTGAAAAAAAGAACTTAACACATGTGTTTTCCACCATTTCTTCTTCTATTTATTTAAGAAACAATGGTACTGAGATATTGCTTATGCTTGTTCCATCCATTGCATTTTTCTTTATCTTGAAACTGTGCTCCATGTTCTATGCTTGTAACTTCATAAGATTCTGCAACATTACAAGAGCAAACACAATTAGTACTTGTTACTAATTTCGACTAAAACTAACATATATAGGATCAACAAAACTTCATCTAACCTTTCGCAACTGTCAAGATCAAGCAAGTTAAATCAATAGCAAAAAGTTATTCCTTGATCCTTCAAACAGTAGCTATGTACTTGATGATAAGCTTTGATACTTTACAAGATATTTCTTTTCTTCTTCTTACTTTATTATTTTTTAATCATTTATGATTGATGGAGTTATTATTTTTTTTTGTATTGTTATGAAGCATATTGACATTGCCTTATATTATTTGAGGAAGAAGTAATGCTACCACCTTTGCGCCCAAAAAATCATTATGTTGCAGGACTACAGATATAGTTTTCGATAACTATATGCTTCTTGTGTATGGAAATTTAAATGAAGATGCTTCAAATAAGTTCTGGTGTGATGAAATCAATTATATCTCACACTGTATGTGGGGGGGAGAATCGGAGATATGGAATTGTTTGGTCAGAGGTTAATAAAATCTTTTTTCTATGTCGACTACCTTCAGAAAACAGTGATGATGTGAACCATTTTCTTTTGGGGGTATTGGACTTGAATGAGAAAAAAATTAATGTGTATGACTCCATATATAGCGAACCATATAATACTATATTGAAACACATTGAAATGTATGTGCCAATGATCCTTCACCTGCTTAAGATCTCACAGGATAATTATGATAGTGAAAATGAATCTTCTTGCTCAAATGAGCTGTAGTATTGTAGAATAGAAAGTCAACTAACTTTACAGATTCTAATAGGACACAAATTATTAACTGAATAGAAAGTTTTTGTCCTGAATTCTGGCTTATGTGTCCTGAAGTTCAATGTTATTGTTCAAATATTCAGGACAGTGTCTTGAATTTCAGTAGCAGTGCTGAATTTTGTTTCATATGTATCATGTTCCTACAAATGTTCTTCAAGAAGATGACATGTTAACGAATGATAGTTGAAGTTTTTTGTCTTTTTATAATGTTAGTAAGGCTTTTTTTCTAGTAGATTGTCGTAGAACTTTAGAACATAGTGTTCAAAATGTCCTGATTTGTTGAAGTATGAAATTGATATTCGGTACATATATTTCTGAAATGTCCTGAACTTCTGGGTAAAAATTTTTAATTCGAGTTTTTAACTTCTACGCATTGGTAATTTCCAGAAGTTGAGGACATTTCAGGACATTTCAAAAAAAATTCCTCAATATTATCATGTATATATTACTAGGACATTCCGAGTCCTGGTAATATATTCTCAACCTCTACATATGTTTGTTTCTGTCTTTTGAGGATTCATTTCTTGCAACAAAGTTAAGAGCTTCATCCACGTCTTGAGTATATCATTCTATCTCCTTCCATTGCACAATGCCTATATTTATAACAAATTCAGTTCACCAATAAAGAATATATTAAATATATCAATTAATCTACAACGAAGAAAATAATAGGTAAACTTCAGGACTATTTTTCTGGAATGTCTTGAATATTTAAAGTAAATACCAACATTCAGGACCTAAATCACAATATATAGCAGCTAACTCCGAGTCAATTTTCCAATAAGGATTTCAAAGAAATAGTTCAAACCAACAAGAACCTCGAGTCCATTCAAACTCAATCACAAAGTAATAAGGAAGTTGATCGAATTCACTGGTTCAAGTCAACTATCGAAAAGATCAAGTAGAAGTTCAACTTAATACTCAAAGAATCAAACCTACTTGTTGTGATGATTTTTCAGTTGCTCGAATCGATTAAAATGAGTTCGAAAAAGCATAATCATCAGTCTAAGTGAAAATGAAGCAAACATAAACAAAATTATAGATAGTTTACAAAGTCTAGATGAAGTTAAATTGAAGCCAGCACATTCTTTGTACAGATGATCAATAAACTGTTAACTTAACCACACACAAAAAAAAAGAAAAAAAAAAGTTCTAAACGTTCTCATACTTGTGCCAAATATAACACTCTTTCATCTACAATGCTCAATTAAAAGTTTCAAACTTCAAACCGACCTTATTAATATAATCAAAGATGTTTGTAGTTGATCTCAATATACCCTCTCGTTGGTTTCTACACAATACTTCTCCACCAATTATTGTAATGGTAAAAACACCATAATTTATGATTTTTAATCTGAAAAAGTACCTAAAAATGGATTAAATAGTAAATATTAGGATTTGAAAAGAGGTAGAGATTATCCCAAACTTACTTTGCAACTGAAATTGTTGTTGCAGTAATGAAAATTGATGAAAACTCATGTGATTTTTTGGAGAAATTCCCTACTGCATGTAGAGAAGTTGTGTTCTAGAGAGAAACGAGGGTTTTGAACTTTTGATAATGAAAAAGGTTTGAAAAAGAAAAGAGATGAAAAAAAAACATATTTTCGTATTAATTATAACGAAGTAGTGGTTCTTTTTGCTCAGCATTAAAATTGATGGCTAAACACTAAATAGCACCTTAAAAAATGGTCTCCTCACGTCATTTCCACATTATACATATATATATATATATATATATATATATATATATAGAGAGAGAGAGAGAGAGAGAAGTAACGAGAAGTTGTGTTCTACAGAGAAACGAGGGTTTTGAACTT
>ML354927.1:0-73059 GCA_005239505.1 Nicotiana paniculata | reverse complement strand
TATATATATATATATATATATATATATATATATGTGTGTGTGTGTGTGTGTGTGTGTGTGGATCGGGCTGTACGCTGCATCAGATATTGTATGAGAGAGCTGAGTATTGAGCATGTGAGAGAGGATACGAGACACTGAGATTAAGTACTCTGAGTGTGAGTACATGAGTTCATCACTAAGATATATATTGCATTTAACATGCGTACTTGAGATACATGCATAGAGATGCATTTCCTTCTGCAACCCGGTGGTGACATTTATGATTTCACCTGTATATTGACATGTAGGCATAGAGATGTATTTTTTCTCATGTTATCTAAAAGTGAAGCATCTTGTTTACTATTGAAAGGTTTTTGGGAAAAATCACAGTTTTCAGACTTACTCATATGCTTTGGTGTTTTCGGTGAAAGATTTGGAGTTGACTGTTATACTTGAAAAGCAAGCATATTTTTCCGTAACGGTGAACAAGTTGAGCATCTTATCTCTGAGTTATTTTCATGCACCATTTTATTATATTGTTATGAGCTGTTGCTGATTATTGGTGTTGGACTCTGACCCTTGTCCCAGCCCATCACTACTTTCAACCTAAGGTTAGGTTTGTTACTTATTGAGTACATGGGGTTGGTTGTGCTCATACTGCACTTCTGCACCTTGCATGCAGATGTTGGATGCTGATGTTGCTGTGTTCGACGGGAGCTGTATTTGAAGATGTACTTGCGTTCCGGTTGTAGCTGCTTCTTGTTCATGACAACCTTAGATTTATAAAAATCTGTTATGTATATTTCGGATAGATGATGTATTTATTTCATACCAGCTTTGTAAATTCTAATCTTAGAAGCTCGTGATTTGTACTACCAGTCCTTGGGAATTTTTGCGTAACAGTTCAGTTATATTATTATTTCTTTTCTTAATAAATATTATTAAATTAGATAGTTGCTAATTGGCTTACCTGGCGGGTTGAGTTAGGTTCCATCACGACTAGGTGGATTTTGGGCCGTGACAATTCACCTTAATGTTAATCTATAACCTACCATTGATAAATTGAAACCTCTTACTTAATACATTATCACTCGGGCTCACGTCTCATTTGGGCACATCTGAAGCGATTTGCCTGATCCACCTAGGGACTATACTATACTTCAATAACCGTATTTCATAGCATCCCAACGTAATTCACCTTATGGGGGTATTTTAATCCTGTACAATTCATGAAATCCCTTTTCTTTGAATCATTACCCAATCAAAGGCCTAAACGTCATCCTCTTATCTATCGCAACTACACCCTTATTCTACCACTAGGGCAACATTCCATCTCTTCTAAATTCTCCTAGTCTTAAAATCCTCTAAGTACATTTAGGCTATACTGAGCTTTTTATAACTTACGGAAACCATCAACTCTTTTGTTGTGATGGGTTTAATCCCGTGGACTTACCTATTCTCATCACCTTCTCACTCACCTTTTCTTATCTTTACTCTTATATACCTAAAATCTTGTTGCTCTATGATACTTTAGCTGGTGACCTACACAGATCTATTTATACTACTCGCAACCTTCATTTAACTTGCTAGCACCATAGATTTCCTTTCGCGACTTCTCAGTTGTATTTAAACGTAAGCAATTACTTTTCCTGGTCGCTCTATCACTTTTTTCATGAATACTTTGCTTATCTTAATGCCCACGAATACTGGAATTTCCTGTAACTCATATAATCTTGAATATTGCTTTTGATTTTTTCCTTCTCGTTCATTAGTCACGACAGGTGCCACTTTCTTATGGAGTGCATACAATGTTGTAGAGAGACTGTTGTTACAAGATCATTTCTTCTTCAGGTCACTATGCTTAGGTTGAAGTCGTCTTCCTTATGTCCTCAACTAGTCTTTCGTTTTAGTACTTAGGGGGACCCTCTGATTCTTGTAAAGCTACGAGCCTATTACATCATATACCCAAAAGAATTTTTTATGTTCTTACTCGCCTATAATTATCCTTAGTTACTTACCTCCACGCCCTTACTTAACTCCGTGCTCTTGTGCTCGTAAGGTTGCTTCTGAACTACAATTTTTACTGTCTCCAGTGGCACTCTCTTTTATTTTTATAACATTTATACGATACCTTTAACTACCCCAACTCATGTCTGAATATTTCTCAAGGATTACAATGTCATATCTGCGAGACTGAATTCACTATCTTGGGGTTCACTATGTTTATCTTGCACGATCTACTGATTTATCTGTATCCCCTGGTCTAGCCATAACCAGGCTCTTCCTGAATCAACTACTAACTATTCAATGGTCCATTCTTATATCTATATTCCATGTAATCTCTCTTGGTTATTTCCTTTGTCTTAACTTACCACTTGCACTAAGTCATTATGTATCCATTCACACTTATTTATCAATAACATCATGGTCGGGAACCTTTACTGCCTCTCCTCGACGTCGTGCTTGCATAATATTTGGGGTCCTAACATATCTGTAGAATTTGAATAAGCGCAGTCTCATCCCTTTAATATTTTTGTCGCATTCTTTCTTTACCATTCCATAGTTACCTGAACCACTGACTCTGACTTAATACCGTATCACATAATTCCCCCCTTTAGGGGAGTACTAGCATTTACTTCTCTAAAGTTTTATCTGCATATGTTTTACCTCCTCATCTTCGGCGTCTTTTGATATTTTTTTTGATGACCCTTACTCGCCTTGCAATAACCCTTCTTGTCAAGGAGTGACTGAATTTCTTACGCGCGAGGGTGACGCCTAATGTAAATAGCACACTTAGTCCCTTAAGATTAACTCCGCTCACAATGCTTGCTTTAGCGAAGTACCTTCCTGAATTACCTTTAACGATAATTCTTTTGTCGTCCATTTTATTATTGTCGGAACGCGGTCTCTGAAATTACCACGATGTCGACTATTATCAAATTCTCTAGTCCCTAAATCATGTTCGGTATAATCTTGCTTACTAGCCCATGCTGATCTTTATTACTCCAGGGGCTTAACTTAGACTTCTAGTAGTCACGTTGTAGTCACCAACTCATTTCTCGAAGTGAGGGTATGACTTTATGGCTTATACAATTTTAGTGTCTCAAGGTCCGTCACCTCTTGTCTTTTCCTTCACTTGATTATAGACTCTATCATCCTGTCATATTTTAATTTACCGTTATCACCCATTTATCACATCTTACTCATAATGCTTCATTTACTCTCTTCTTATTCTCATGCTAACATTTATGTCTATCACTTTATTCTGAAAACTTCAACAAAACATTCTCCCTCCCCCCCCCTTTATTTCTTTCCTTGATCCATCTGCTAGCTCTTCGGGTCGCCTTAACATCCTCAATTTACTAGGAACGGGAGCCATACTAAGGTAAACATTTAACCTTTCTAGGATTCCAGTGCCTATCTTCTAAATTTTTGAACATTCTAGTATTCATATCTGACTGTACTATTCAGAGTGCACCGCCTGGGCATCTCACAATGACAATTATTATCACGTTTACAATATCCTTCGAAACTAAATTTAAAAATCCATCCACCATTTTGGGTTACTCTAACCCCAGCTGCATCTTGATATTCCATCATTCTCTTAAACTATATCTGTTAGCTCCCATAGGGAATAACTAATATAGGTGTGACCAATTGTACATACCCCTGTTATTGTTGAAGGTAACTTAGAAGGCTTATATTTCTCTGTCTAGATTGTAAATACCGATAATCTCCACTAACTGGGTACCTCGTACCCTCCTTTACCTTGCTTCTATTACTTATTGAACTTATACTTTTACCTTCTGATATCCCCATGGCCTCCTATTCATGGGGTGTGTTTGATATTCCCATCCTAGGGTCTTAAGCTGGAAATTTGCAAATTTGGTATGCACAATCTGATAGGGCCTCAAATAGAGCCACGTCGTCAAGAAATCTCTCTCTATTGGTGTCCTTACCTGTTGCTATATTAGCCCTCCAGCTAGCTGTAATTTTTCTAATTGCAAGCATCTCTATAATAGCAAACATAAGTCTTGGCTCGAACTCTTATGACTCAATTCTATAGCACGATTTGGATTTGAAAGAAAGGTAACAGACTCCTAAATGACTTGTAGCTTCCTGTTTATATAATGTGGTGCACAACACATCTATAAAATGAGGCTCTACTAGACACAGTTGGTAGACTCCCTAGGATAGAACTACTATGATACCAAGTTTGTCATGCCCTAAACCTGGGGACGAGTGGCCGTCACCCGGTGCCATATTTGGCCAAGCGTACCACTCTATAACTGTGAAATCTGTAGGGTTAACCCTCAACTTAGGCCAACGAGGCCTACCTTACAAATAAAGGCCGAAGATATCACCATGAATGTCTATAACCAGCAATACCAAACTAATATGTACACAGGGTTGGCAAGGCCACAATACTGATATACAAAATATACAGGACTCATCTACAAGCCTCAAGAGATAACTGAACTGTATCATGGTCAGGACAGGGTTTCGACCTACCCATCAAACATGTATATATAAAAAAGACTCTAGGTCTAGACCTAGTAACTCCGAGGAAGTGGAGCTTACCAATTAAGCTGATTACTGGGAAGGTCTATCCAACTATCTATCAGGATCAGCATGCATGAAATGCAGCCTCCCCAGCAAAAGGGGCGTTAGTACGAAATAATGTACGAGTATGCAAGGCAACAGAATAACTAAAACATGAAACTGAACTGATAATATAATAACTGAAAGTAACTAGAAGTCGATGATCTGAAGATATGCTTACCTGCTGATACTGACCCAACTCTCTCAATATAGTAAATAAAATAGATGTCCGGCCCTATAAGACTCGGTACATATAACTGCTCTGCCGTAGTAGGCTCGCTCATAGGCGCTCGTCCATACTAGGATTTGTATCTCGACCATTCTGGGCTTGCTAATAGGCACTCGGCCACAGTAGGCTCGGTATATAACTTACCATCTGATCAAAGGTTGCCCAATAGGGGCTTGCCCCACCGATTATAGCTCGATGGTGGTGAAAATACTATAATACTGTATATATATAGCCCCTCTACTCTCTTGACTGAAATAAGGCAATACTTAACCGAATATAAAGTCCCAATAAGGGATAATATGATAACTTATTAGACTAGGATAACGTACATAAATTCAGGAATATGAACTTCTCTTTATTTCTCGTTATCAAACACATGTAGTTACGGGATCATGCCAAAATGAAGGAAACATTTAGCCTTAACATACCTTATCACGATTTTTCTGATAACCACGTTGAACTCCTCTCGTATCACTTCAATCTCTAGTAACGATAATAATGCTATCATTAAGGTAAGAAAGATGAAACTATCGTACAACGAATGACAAGCTTATTTTATAATAAAACGGGCAACATCTCCCCTATTTTCCTCGCTTTCCCAAGTCCGTCAACCAACACAAACCCGTACCACTTTCACCTATATACTTTCAGCAACACAACACAAATCAAGCTACACAACAACAAGTGCATAAACATCACCAACGAAATTACTATTTAACGCGATAAACGGCAAGCTCAGATTGAATCCCTTTTAAACCCTTTAACCCCAAAGTTATTCATTAATTAACTTAACAACATATCCAGAATGATATTAAGTACAATGGGAGGACTTATAACCATCTATTAACCTCCTAATTCACCCTCAAACAGCCCAACAATCTAATAACAACAAGTACAACTTTCCATTGTTATGTTGTCCTTTCCCTTCATATTCACAGTACCAAAAAAACGTTTGACATGTAGACAATATTTATAATAAAAAAATCATAATAAATTCATTTTAAAAGGTTTCTAACCATTTAAAGTTCATAGAAACAACCTTACCAAAATAATCCATTAAAAACAATGACATCTCAAACTATTTCGAGTCTCGTTTTGTAGTATTTTGCTCAAATAATGCAACCATTACACAAAAAACTTCAAGAAAAGTAGTAGGATATTATAATCACCTTAAACAATATAAAAACACGAAACTTTTGCCATGATCATCCCACAACTATCATCAATGATACCACAACACTATCGATGTTGTATTTTCTTCTTGAATCAACTTTTGGTGTTCAAGTTGGTGTGTAAACACTTGTAGTTCGCATTGGAAATCAAATATATAAGAAGTAGGGACTGATTAGTACCTTAATAAACAATAACAACATGAAACCTTAGGTTACTTCACTTTGAAGAACCGTCCAAAACAGCCACAAGATGAAGAACTACGATCTAGTGAGCACCACGGGGTTTCTAGCGTTGGATTCATGTTTTTATCTTTGGTTTTCACCCTATAATCATGGAGGATACCTTGTAGATAACATAGGAGGGTTTAGTAACTGTTTTGGACGATAAAAATGAGTTAAAATGATTTAGAATTGACTTAAATACAAGCTGGAGTTTTACACCGACTTTGTGGGTCCCATAGGAGCTGCTTGTGCAGTCTCGCGAAAAGGAAAATATCTCTCTACTCCGATATAATATCGACAAATGGTTAAATAATTTTGAAACTAGACTCATATATATTAAATTTGGTAGGTATATCACCCCGTAATTCCAAGTATATCGGGAGAAAAGCTCAGCTACATATGACCTAATTTTCAGCACATTTATGAATGTAACTTCTCATGACCTTTGCCAACTTTTGTTCCATAACTCGCTTGACTTTAAAACATAACACACGAATATCATACAACTAAAATAAATCATAGCATAACCTCCTTATAATATTAAGCACCCTAGTCTCACCCCAGAAGTATATGTTATAACATTCCCAACTTGTCTACTTTTGACGAAACTTATTTTCTTCAATTTGATTAGCTTCTAAACCATCCAACCCTATTGGTACTTGGTATTCATGATCTTAAGTATTTGTAACCTATAAGTTAACATGATTAACTTACATTATGTGCTTTCAAAGATGATCTCATTTCTTAGCTTACATCAATTGACTTGCGACGTACTTTTACGTACGAAAACATGGGGTGTAACATCAAATAAGCAAAATTTCAACTTGCGTGCTTATTTAATGTGGACCAATAATGATGTTCCTACATATGAAACGTTGTCAGGGTGGATGACTGGAAATTTAGCTTTTCCAACTGCATAAATAATAGTAAAGCGTTCACTTTAAGACATGGTCGAAAGCAGTCATGGTTTGATTGTCATCGTCAGTTCTTGCCAGTTGATCATGAGTTCAGAAGGATGAAGAATGAAT
Organism: Nicotiana paniculata; assembly: GCA_005239505.1. NCBI lineage: Eukaryota > Viridiplantae > Streptophyta > Magnoliopsida > Solanales > Solanaceae > Nicotiana > Nicotiana paniculata. The sequence continues at coordinate 65,827 of ML354927.1, read as the reverse complement.
TTAAAAATAATACAGTTGAACATGATTTGCCACCTCCAATTTTGTCCGGTGAGGAAATTTGGGAGAGGTTTTAGAAATTCACTAAAGTTACAGAGGCTCCACCTTCTAGATTCCCTAGATATGGTGTTACACATAACTGGACAAAACGGAGCATATTTTGGGAGTTGCCATGTGATGATCCAAAAGGTCATCCCGTATATTCTATCTAATTCTGTGTTCTGAGGTTGTGAAAACCTCCTTTTATCTTACCTCGATTTGTGTGCGCAGCCCTGGCGTGTAGCCAGGAAACTTTTATGTGAAAACAGAGAAAAATAATAATTTTATATTCGAAATTTGAATAAAGTTGACTTCAGTCAACGTTTTTGGTAAACGGACCCGGACTCGTGATTTGACGGTCCCGGAGGGTCCGTAGGAAAATAATGGGACTTGGGCGTATGCTCGGAATCGAATTCCGAGGACCCAAGTCCGAGAAATGAGTTTTTAAAAAAAATTATTTTCTGAAAAATATTAAGGATTAATAAAATTTTAGGTGAAACCTGTGATATCGGGCCCGTATCATGGTTCCGGAGCCCGGTACAGGTTTGATATGTCTTATATGTGCTATCTGTAAAATTTGGTAAGAAACGAACTTAGTTTGACGTGATTCAAACCTTAATTGCAAAAATTGATGTTTAAAGAAGTTTTTAGAAATTTCATTGATTTTTGGTTTGATTCGTCGTTTTAGTGTTATTTTATGTGATTTGGAACCTCGGGCGAGTCCGTATTAAGTTATAAGACTTGTTTGTGCATTTGGACGGGGTCCCGGGGGACCTCGGGTGTGTTTCGGATAGGTTCCGAGTCCATTTTCCCTATTTTGAACTGCTGAAAACTGTCATATGATTTCCTTCTATGCGATCGCATAGAAGGATCTGCGATCGCATAGAGTGTCTGACTCGCCCAGTAATTTCCTTCACTGCATTCGCAATAGTTGGTCCGCGATCGCAGAAGCCAACTTACTTCTTATACGTGATCACATAAGCTGTTCCGCGATCGCGTAGAGCATTTTAAGCCAGCTTCATTTTCCTTCTACGCGATCGCGCCTCGATCCCCTCGATCGCGATGCTTTAAAAGCCTGGGCAGATTATAAGTTTCCAAAATCAGGGGTTTTGCCATTTTAAACATATTTTGACTTCTAGAACTCGATTTTGGGCGATTCCTTGAGGGATTTTCACACAAATCGAATGGGTAAGTGTTCTTCCACTAGAATTAAATATATATCTTGAATTAGTTCTTGTTTTTATCATTTAAATTGTGTTTTGGGTTGAGGGGATTGTGAGTTTTGAAAGAAAACTTCAAAAATGATATTCATGATTTGAATGAACAAATATTATCGGAATTGGATAAATTTAGTATGGGTGAACTCGTATCGGAATGGGTAATCGGAATTTGTAAAAATATTTCGGGTTCCGAGGTGCGGGCCAACGGGTCGACTTTTGGGTCGATTTTAATAAATTTGCAAAGATTGAAACTTTGTTATTCGGAATCTTTCCTTACACGTTTTATATGTATTTTGAAGTTGTTTTAGTTGATTTGTAGCCGTCCGGAGGCCTTCCCGCTCGAGAAGTCTATTTTTGAGTACCGAGTTGTCGTCTTTGAGGTAAGTATCTTGCTTAACCTTGTGTGGGGAAACTACCCCTTAGGATTGAGTCTTCTATGTTGATTGTAGTTCGCGTACGCGAGGTGACGAGTGCGTACTCGAACTTATTTGCAATTAGATTTCCCTTTTAGGGATTTTGGGTCCTTATATTCCCTGTATTGAACTTGTTATATCTGAATTCTTGATTTGTAGTCTCATCTCTTCCTGTTCATTTTAGAAGTACTTGCCTAGCACTCCTTGTTTCTTATATGATCTTAATTGATTAAATAAAGACTTTGTTTTTTCCTACCGTTATGCTATGTCTTCCTTCATACGCTGCCTATGTGATTAGAACTAGTATAATCTCACTCTATAAATGTCTAACAAGAAATTTGAATATCTATACGTTGGTCAAGCATGCTCGTGAGTCTTACATTGCGATTTAAATGATTTTTCCTCTTAAGTACTACTTAGGTTTAATTGATGACCGCCCATGTTGATGGTATTCTTTGATGCTGCCTATTTACTGAGCATTGTTCAAACTAAGTTTATTCGGTGAAGCTAATTGTCAAAGTGGGGTTGGTTATAGCTGATTCCCTTGCCAGGATGATTTGGTTTCTTGGTTGCAAACTTGAATGTATAGAATCGTTGCTATATTTGTCTTGTCTTCCCCTCGTTATGCTGTTCTCTCTTTGTGCTTGGTATTCCTCTCAGTGGGTACTTCTTATGAGCGAGTTATAACCACTTTTGTATTTTAAGTCTTTGTATTGATTTGCTCATCGCACTTTGTATTCGTCCTTGTTTGCTTTCGCGCCGGTTGTAGCAATATATGTTATTTCTGTCGCATTCTGGTTTTTTCCTCAGTGGCTGCATTGCATATATAAATTTGGGACTACAGACAGAGATCCGGGAGCTTTCCCCCTGTACTGCATCACATATTTAAATTGGGACTACGGACAGAGATCCGAGAGCTTTCCCCCTGTACTGCATCACATATTTAAATTGGGACTACTGACAGAGATCCGAGAGCTTTCCCCATGTACTGCATCGCATATTTAAATTGGGACCACGGATAGAGATCCGGGAGCTTTCCCCCTGTACTGCATTGCATGATAAATTCTAAGTATCGGATTGAGTTCCGGTAGTTTTATGATTGAGGAGATTTGGATCGAAAGATATAAATATATATATTAAAAAGTATAGCAGAAAAGCAATTATCTCCAGGAAAAGTTATGTCTAAAGGACTTCTTTTTCGAAAGTATATAAAGCATTTGTCTTGCAGAATAATGATATTTCAAAGAGCAGTACTTGGGAAAATATATTTTGAATATCACGTATTTTGATGATATTTGAAAGAGAAATACTTGGGAAAATATATTTTGAACATCACGTATTTTGATGATATTTGAAAGAGCAGTACTTGGAAAAATATATTTTGAATATCACGTATTTTGATGATATTTGAAAGAGAAGTATTTGGAAAAGTATATTTGAACACCACGTATTTGGAAGAGACTATGTTGTTAATATTTTTCTTTATAAAATTATATAAATATACATTCAGAGAAAGTATGTTTCAAAGAAGAAATTTCTCTATTCCGAAATGATTATATCTTTAAAGCTTTCAAAATAAACTCACGATTTAAAGGTTTTTACTCGAAGGTTGACCAGTTTTATTGAGTTTATTGGCTAAGTCCTGGTGTAGATAAATTGATGCAGTGCTGAGTTGCTAGTGTTTTTATTGGATTGTGATTCTCGCCATTTGGATTGCATTCTTTCCATTCTCTTTGCGTATTTCTATTATGTTGTCCGTTGATCGTAATTATTGAATTTCCTTCCATATCATTCGATCGTATCATTAATTATATTGAAAAATCTTTAGATAGAAATTATCTTTCGGTCTCTTATACATTCATGCCTTTTTACTTATTAGACCGGTGGTGTCTTGACTAGTCCTCGTCACTACTTCACCGAGGTTGGTCTTGAAACTTACTAGGCACCGCTGTGGTGTGCTCATACTACACTTCTGCACATTTTTGTGTGCAGCTTCAGGTTATTGTTGTTGGTAGCTGCGCAGATGTTTGCTGAGGAGACTCAAGGTAATCTGTTGCTGCGTTCGCAGGCTTCGGAGTCACCTTCTTGTTTTATTTCTATTCAACTGTACTTACTAATTCCTAGACAGTTGTACTTAGATTTGATAGAAAGATTTCATAGAGCTTATGACTTGTATTTACCGTGTTTTGGGAAATTGTAAACTCTGTCAAGAATTCTATTTCGAATTTTTTTTAAATTCCTTTATTATTGTTGTTGTTCAGTGGAAATGTTAGGCTTACCTAGTCCCTAAGACTAGGTGCCATCACGATACCCAAAAGATGGAAATTTGGGTCGTGACAAGTTGGTATCAGAGGTTTAGGTTCATAGGTGCTACGAGTCATAAGCGGGTTTGGTAGAGTTTTGCGGATCGGTACGGAGACGTCTGTACTTATCTTCGAGAGGCTAGGGAACTATTAAGAAAATTTCACTTCATTCATTCCTATCGTGCGAGTTCATTGATCTTGAAGGTTGAATTTATTGTTCCATTCTCTCACCGATGGTGAGGACACGAGCGGCGGTTCCTGATGATGTTACCCCGAAGCGAATGTTGCAAGGGTCAGAGACAGAGGCCAACAAGGAGCACGTGCCGCAGTTAAGATGCCTACTAGAGTAGCCGTTGAGGAGTCGCCAGTAGCTCTAGTTGGGGGACAGGTACTGAGGGTGCCTGTAGCTACCTCGGACTTCAGGAGACCTGAGCGCAGTTTTGAGTACAATTGGTACATTGACTCAGGCAGGGTTGATTTTCGTGCATCAGTTACTTCACAGATAAGGGGAGGAGTTCAGACTCCCACCGTCTACACTCCACAGAAGCAAGATCATATTGGTCAACTTCCAGTTGTCATGGCAGCACGACATGTGGTTTCAGTTCAGCCCGTGGTTAGGACAGCAACATCGGAGGTAAAGCACCTTGGGATTTAGAGGTACTGGAAGTACCACCCTTCTATCTTTCAGTGGATTGGCGGCGGGTAATGCCCAGGGTTTTGTGGAGAGTGTCACCATATTCTTCGTACTTCAGGTATTGTGGAGACGAGCCAGATTGCTTTTGTCACGTCTCAGGTCCAGAGTAGTGGGTTGATCAGCATTGGCGGCATATGATTTGGGGCAATCTGGCCGAGTTAGCTTCACTAGCATGGATTCAATTTTTGGAGATGTTTTGAGGGAGGTTGCACCTCAGCTCCTTGGAATGTTTGGCGCGCGGAGTTTGAGCAGTTGCGCCAGGGAGCTATGTCACTATGGGAGTATCCGTTAGATTTCGTGAGTTGGCCAGATATACACCTCACTTGGTTGCTTCAGTTAGGAGGCGAGTTTGTAGATTCATTAAGTGACTCAGGCATGGTAGAAAATTTATGGTCAACCAGTTCAGTTGCATTACCAGCTTCGCATGGGAGCGTTTTAGGTACTCATGGGTCTCAGAGGATCCATATTATATGTTTTCCACAACCACATTGGCAGAGAGATTGTTTTCAGTGTGGAGATGTTAGCCACAGGGTGAGAGATTGTTCCAGGATTCAGGTGGGAGAGTTATAACAGGGTGTTCAGGTGAGTAGAGGGCGTCTAAGAGGGGGAGACCTGACCCATTGTTGTGTTACATATAGTAAATAGAGGTCATTATGCCAGATATCATCACCCAGGTATGTTTTGATGTATTGCAGAGGGGCACCGATTGTATCTCATTACAGCTCTGCCGGTCGGGACGAGTTCCCTTATTTGTTGTTCCATTTATGAGTGAGTTTCATGTTCTGCACTCTATTTTTGCGGTTGCTCATGTTGGGAGATTCTATGAGTAGTAGACCGTGTCTATCATTTTTTTTATTCATCCTTGCTAGTGGTGAAACTGGAAGTGATTCCATGTCGTCCCTTGTGGTAAGCCTTATGTGATTCTCCTGACTATTTTGTTTCCGAGCTGTGATTTGATACTCCATTGAGATGTGAGTAAGTGAGCGCTATGATTTATTTAGCCGAGATGAATTAGCGGGAGATCTCTATTGGTATGATATATATTCGACATGTGTCGTAGAGTGAGGGCGAGACCCTCGTGATTCTTTGTGATTTGATATGTTTGGACAGGGCTGAGTACCGCGGTGGAATTTTTATCAGGATGATATATTTGTGAATTGTTCATATGCTTTGCTTCTCTCTTGTTATATTGATTTTGGTAAGTCAGTATCGATAGAGAGTTATGCCTATGGGCTTGTTTGATTGTACCTTTATATGCTTCTACCTTTCCTGCTCAGTCATTTCGTTATGTTCTTTTTTAGTTCAGTTTGCGGGATGTGTGCCCGGTGGTGTTAGCTGTGACTCGATTTCGGGTGTCTACTGATGAGGTCTTCGTGTTTATTGCATCAATTATCGGTATTATGGGATTTGGAAACAGATAGCTCTTCCATATGTGGGACTAATTGCTAATGTTGAGTTGATTTCGGGCAGTTATGGTGATCAAAAATGCTATTGAGCCTATGTGTGATGTGCTATATTGTGTGGTCGTGCCTTATGGGCGTAGACCTGAGTTGATGCAGCTGGTTGAGGCTAATACCGGATATGGATTCAAAATCGGGTCTTTTGGAAATGAGTAGAAAGTGAGGAGTTGAGGTATGAGGCTTATCGATGATGATGAGAAGGCTATATGGAAGTTGTGATGGTGTCATCAGGCTTATGTAGGTTGGGGTGACGTAGGATCACCCGCAGGTGTGTGTTGGAAATGCGCAATCAGTGATTGGATGAGTTCAAAGTGAATCTTCGCACGTTCGAGGACGAACATTTTTTTAAGAGGGGGAGATTGTGAGGACCCAAAAGGTCATCCTGTATATTCTATCTAATTCTATGTTCCGAGGTCGTAAAAACCTCCTTCTATCTCACTTCGATTTGCATGCACAGCCCGTGCGTGTAGCCGGGAAGCCTTTATGTGAAAACTGAGAAAATTAATAATTTTGTATTTGAAATTTGAATAATCAGTCAACATTTTTGGTAAACGGACCCGGACTCGTGATTTGACGTACGGGACTTGGACGTATGCCCAGAATCGAATTCCGAGGTCCCAAGTCCGAGAAATGAACTTTTAAAGAAAATTATTTTCTGAAAAATATAAAGGTTTTTGAAAATGAAATTTGAGGTGAAACCTATGATATCGGACCCGTATCATAGTTCCGGAGCCCGGTACAGGTTCAATATGTCTTATATGTGCTATCTGTGAAATTTTGTAAGAAACAAACTTAGTTTGACGTGATTCGGACCTTAAATGCAAGAATTGATGTTTAAAGAAGTTTTTAGAAATTTCATTGATTTTTGGTTTGATTCGTCGTTTTAGTGTTATTTTATGTGATTTGGAACCTCGGGCGAGTCCGTATTAAGTTATAAGACTTCTTTGTGCATTTAGACGGGGTCCCGGGGGCCTCGGGTGTGTTTCGGATAGGTTCCGGGTCCATTTTCCCTATTTTGAACTGCTGAAAATTATCATCTGGTTTCCTTCTATGCGATCGCATAGAAGGATCCGCGATCGCATAGAGTGTCTGACTCACCGAGTAATTTCCTTCACTGCGATTGCAATAGTTGGTCCGCGATCGTAGAAGCCAACTTAGTCCTTTTACGCGATCACATAAGCTGTTCCGCGATCGGGTAGAGCATTTTAAGCCAGTTTCATTTTCCTTATATGCGATCGCACCTCGATCCCGCGATCGCGATGCTTTAAAATCCTGGACAGATTATAAGTTTCCAAAATCGGGGATTTCACCATTTTAAACATATTTTGACTTGTAGAACTCGGTTTTGGGCGATTCCTTGAGGGATTTTCACACAAATCGAATGAGTAAGTGTTCTTCCACTAGAATTAAATGTATTTCATGAATTAGTTCTTGTTTTTATCATTTAAATCGTGTTTTGGGTTGAGGGGATTGTGGGTTTTGAAAGAAAACTTCAAAAATGAAAATTCATGATTTGAATGACCAAATATTATCGGAATTGGATAAATTTAGTATGGGTGAACTCGTATCGGAATGGGTAATCGGAATTTGTAAAAATTTGTCGGGTTCCGAGGTGGGGGCCTGGGGGTCGACTCATGGGTCGATTTTTATAAATTTGCAAAGATTAAGACTTTATTATTCGGAATCGTTCCTTATACGTTTTATATGTATTTTGAAGTTGTTTTAGTTGATTTTGAGCCGTCCGTAGGCTTTCCCGCCCGAGAAGTCTATTTTTGAGTACCGTGTTGTCGTCTTTGAGGTAAGTATCTTGCCTAACCTTGTGTGCGGGAACTACTCCTTAGGATTGAGTCTTCTATGTTGATTGTAGTCCGCATACGCGAGGTGATGCGTACTCGAACTTAATTGCAAATAGATTGCCCTTTTAGGGATTTTGGGTCCTTATATTCCCCGTATATGAATTTAATTTGTTATATATGAATTCCTGATTTCTAGTCTCATCTCTTCATGTTTATTTTAGAAGTACTTGCCTAACACTCCTTGTTTCTTATATGATCTTAATTGACTTAAATGAAGACTTTGTTTTTTCCTACTGCTATGCTATGTCTTCCTTCATATGCTGCCATGTGACTAGAACTAGTATAATCTCGCTCTATAAATGTCTAACAAGAAATTGGAATATCTATACACTGGTCAAGCATGCCCGTGAGTCGTACATTGTGATTTAAATAATTTTTCCTCTTAAGTACTACTTAGGTTTAATTGATGATGCCCATGTTGATGGTATTCTTTGATGCTGCCTATTTACTGAGCATTGTTCAAACTGAGTTTATTCGGTGAAGCTAATTGTCTAAGTGAGATTGGTTATAGCCGATTCCCTTGCCGGGATGATTTGGTTTCTTGGTTGCGAACTTGAATGTATAGAATCGTTGCTATATTTGTCTTGTCTTCCCCTCGTTATGCTGTTCTCTCTTTGTGCTTGGCATTCCTCTCGGGGGTACTTCTTATGAGCAAGTTGTTACCACTTTTGTGATTTAAGTCTTTGTATTGATTTGCTCATCGCACTTTGTATTTGGCCTTGTTTGCTTTCGCGCCGGTTGTGGAAATATATGTTGCATTCTGGTTGTTTTCCTCAGTGGCTGTGTTGCATATTTAAATTTGGGACTATGGACAGAGATCCGGGAGCTTTCCCCTTGTACTGCATCACATATTTAAATTGGGACTACGGACAGAGATCCGGGAGCTTTCCCCTTGTACTGCATCACATATTTAAATTGGGACTACGGACAGAGATCCGGGAGCTTTCCCTGTACCGCATCGCATATGTAAATTGGGACTACAGACAGAGATCCAGGAGCTTTCCCCCTGTACTGCATTGCATGACGAATTCTGAGCGGCGGACTTAGTTCCGGTATTTTAATGATTGAGGATATTTGGATCGAAAGATATAAATATATATATTGAAAAGTATAGCTGAAAAGCAATTATCTCCAGGAAAAGTTATATCTAAAGGACTTCTTTTTAGAAAGTATATTTGAAAAGAATTTGTCTTGCAGAATAATGATATTTGAAAGAGCAGTACTTAGGAAAATATATTTTGAAACATCACGTATTTTGATGATATTTGAAAGAGCAGTACTTGGGAAAATATATTTTGAACATCACGTATTTTGATGATATTTGAAAGAGCAGTACTTGGGAAAATATATTTTGAACATCATGTATTTTGATGATATTTGAAAGAACAGTATTTGGGAAAGCATATTTGAACATCATGTATTTTGAAGAGACTATGTTGTTAAGATTTCTCTTTATAAAAATATATAAATATACATTTAGAGAAAGTATGTTTCAAAAAATAAAATTCTCTATTCCGAAATGATTATATCTTTAAAGCTTTCAAAATAAACTCACGATTTAAAGATTTTCACTCGAAGGTTGACCAGTTTTATTGAGTTTATTGGCTAAGGCCTGGCGTAGATAAATTGATGCAGTGCTGAGTTGCTAGTATTTTTATTGGGTTGTGATTCTCGCCATTTGGATTGCATTCTTTCCATTCTCTTTGCGTATTTATATTATGTTGCTCGTTGATCGTAATTATTAAATTTCCTTCCGTATCATTCGATCGTACCGTTAATTATATTGAAAAATATTTAGATAGATATTATGTTTCGGTCTCTTATACATTCATGCCTTTTTACTTATTAGATCGGTGATGTCTTGACTAGTCCTCGTCACTCCTTTACCGAGGTTGGTCTTGAAACTTACTAGGCACCTCTGTGGTGTGCTCATACTACACTTCTGCACATTTTTGTGTGCTTCTTCAGGTTATTGTTGTTGGTAGCTGCGCAGATCATTGCTGAGGAGAATCAAGGTAATCTGTTGCTACGTTCGCAGGCTTCGGAGTCACCTTCCTGTTTTATTTCTATTCAACTGTACTTACTTATTCCTAGACAGTTGTACTTAGATTTGATAGAAAGATTTCGTAGAGCTTATGACTTGTATTTACCGGGTTTTGGGAAATTTTAAACTCTGTCAAGAATTCTATTTCGAATTTTTTTTTAATTCCTTTATTATTGTTGTTGTTCAGTGGAAATGTTAGGCTTACCTAGTCCTTAAGACTAGGTGCCATCACGATACTCAACGAAGGAAAATTTGGGTCGTGACATGCCATATTGGAAAAATAATCTTCTGTGACACAATATTGATGCCATGAATATTGAGAAAACCTATTTTGATAATTTTTTCAACACAGTGATGGATGATAAGAATAAGACAAAACATAACCCAAAGACTAGACTAGACTTACAAGAATATTGCAGGCGACCAGAATTATATTTGTAGTCTATGAACAATGGTAAGGTGTTCAAGCCCAAGACCAGCTACACATTCACTTTGGAACAAAGACGACAAATTTATGAGTGGGTTACGAACCTAAAAATGCCTGAGGGATTTGCTTCAAACCTAGGAAAACGTGCTGATATGATTGAAGAAAAGCTGACTCATATGAAAAGTCATGACTGTCATATCTTCATGGAAATATTAATCCCTATCGCATTTTGTTGTTTTCCTGAAAATATCTGGAAATCCATCATAGAGATAAGTTTGTTTTTCAAAAACTTATGTTCTACTACATTAATGGGAGAAAATATATTTCAAATGAATCGGAACATTCGTGTAATCAGTAACAAGTTGGAAAGGATTTTTCCATTTGGTTTCTTTGATGTGATGGAACTACTTTCAAATCACCTTGTGCATAAGGCGCGACTTGGAGGGTCGATTCAATGCAGGTGGATGTATCCATTCGAGAGGTAATGATCAAACCTTGATTCATTCTTGTAATTTTCTTTAACATTCTTTAACAGGTATCAACAAGTGTAAACGATTTGTTAAAAAAAGGAATATGATTGAAGAATATATATGTGAAGCCTATCTTGCAAAGGAAACTACCCATTTTTATTCTTATTATTTCGAGAGTCATGTGCCATGTGCTAGAAATAGGCCCAATCGATACAATGTCATGATTGAGAATGATCCATTATATCCACCAATGTCCATATTCAATCAACCAGGCCGAGGTTCTAAAGATCGATAAAAAATGGGACTAAGTAGTATGAAGTATAAATCAACTTCAAATCATGTATTGCCAAATTATCCAAAAGTTCAAGCCTTTCTTAAGTAAGTGTTGGAGTGGGATTAATTTACATGGACTATTATTTCATTAGGTTGATTCAACTAACAAAATTTTGAATGTGCCGCTTAGTGACTTCATGAATTAATTTGGCCATGATGTTGTATATTCTACATTTGAGGTGTGGTTTATAGAGTATGTAAGTGAAACTTACATACTTGCTCATATGTGAATATCATACTTGGTCACTTGTGAATATACTTGCTCAGTTGTGATTTTTTTTAACACTACATGGAGGTCAATAATCCGAACAACGACGTTAATCAATTTTTGAAAGATATATCTGTCACGACCCAAACTGATGGGCTGTGACGGGTGCCCGAGTACTACCTGTCGGACACCGCTAAGCATGCGTCTAAGATATAAACCTGAATGACATCTGCTGAATTACGAGAATAACATACATGAAGGAAACCTGCCAAAAAAGAATATGTACATATACATGCGGAATACAGTGCGCGAGCTGACAAGGCTGCTATAGACAACTATATACCCAAAACTGAAAGCCGACAAGACCACATACTATCCAACTATACATAATTGTCTACAAATCTCTAATAGAAATGTAACTGTACAAAGATGGGACTGAGCCACGTCATACCCATATATATACAAGCATATCATACCATAATCAAAAGCAGCTCTGGATCAACTGGAGCACGCCAACTTTCGCTGATCAAGGATCCTAAGAAGGGGGACCATCAGCTTGCCTACCTGCACCTGCGGGCATGAAACATAGGCCCCGGGAAATAGGGCGTCGGTACGAATAATGTACTGAGTATGTAAGGCATGAAAATCAGTACATAAGATACATAGTTGAAACATAGAATAAGGAATCCCGCCTGTAAGTCTAAATAATTTTGCAAATCCTGAAACAATTATCATATCATGCACGTGCATGTAAATGTCGTGTCATGCATACGTATAGGTGTACATAACATCATCAAGACTTTGAGGGCATCACATCATATCATCTCAGCCACTGTGGGCAAATCATCAACATATACCAGCTGATCAAGTGATGGTGCGTGTATAACGCCGTAACCTTTTCCCATATCCCATATACATATATATACGCGTATATAACGCCATCTAGTCATGGGTCAATGTACATGTATAAATGCATGAAATGAATAAGAAATATGTTAATAAGATTTCTCGGAATGTCATAAAAATAATATACCTATCGTATAAACTTTATCAAATATGTATTTTTCTGAGACCCATGAACAGAAGATATAATAATAATTCACATGGGGAATCAAGAATATAGACACCCCTAGTATTTCTATAAATAAAGTCATTTATGAAAGTTGTGCATTTACTCGTTTTGTTCGTGTCGTATGAATCATGCAAAAAAAAAAGAAAGAAGGGATAGCCTTAACATACCTGAGATGATTCTCTTGATCAATCACAACCTACATACAAATAGGTGGTTTTGGAAATTTCTAACATGTTATTCCGAACTGACAATGTGCAGTTTTCTATTTCAATAAACTAGTTTCATGTTTCAAAGGAACTAATTCATCACTTTAATATATGCATTACCAAGACCATGTTAAATACTAGCTCTAATACTGCATTCAATCAATGTGAGAAAGGAAGCAACCTTGAAGAAGCCTACTAACCGCAGTAAGTGCACAATAGATATTACTACCATTAGTGGGGTGAAAAGATTGTATTCCCTATATTAAGTTTAGATGTATTCAGGATTTGTAGTGTTGGAGGATTAGAAACATAACAGCTAAATTTCGTTGCTAAGGTGCCAAACCACCATCTGATTGTAGTATTGAAAATTGACTAAGAGTCATGTTTTCAAGAAGTGGCTTGCTGTCACGTTGGGATGGGGATGGGGATGGAAAAGTTTAATCTTTATCCATTTATTAGGTAATTAGGTAATTTTCCGTTACCCGATAATTAACCAATTACCCGCATATTTAAGAATTGTCTCAAATTACTTAAAATACTACTTATTTTTATTATACTTTATACATCATACTATCACTGTCATATGGTACCTTGTATGGTACTAGTCCATAAATATCGGGTATTATAGCTCGGACCGTATTTTATTCTAAATCGACAACCTTCAACGAAACTCATTTTCTTTAATTCGTGTATCCTTTGCCCTTCATGACACTTACTTATCGCTTGTTATAAATAGCATAAATGTGCTAACCTCAAGATAATCTCATCCCCGCGTCTACATCAATTAACTGAATATGAAACTTCAACGTACGAAAATGCGAGATGTAACAATATCTTAAGGACATGCACCTACGATTACAACTATGTTTAAGTATTTTGTGAATGGTTACAAATTTCACATCTAGGAATGCTCCAAGTATAAAAAAAAGCAATAACAATGGGGTGTGTATTAAAAGTGGTGAAGGCAACCAGGATGGGGAAAATGATTATTATGGTGTCATCAAAGAGATTCTAGAATTATCATGTTTAGGTTGGCCAAATAATAAGATCATACTTTTCCGATGCAAGTGGTTTGACCCAACACCTAGAAGAGTAACAAATGTACTCTCGTAGTACAACATAATTGAGGTTAATTAAAAAGAGGGAGTATGATCACTATGTGTCACAACCCAAATCGATGGTCTGCGACGGGCACCCGGTACCTTACTCAACCGAGTGCCAACATAACATATCTTTTCGTATCATACTATCATAGATAACTGATACGGAGAGGCTGCCGTGAGATAGGTAGAATACAACATGTAATACCAACTTATACATAAGAAATATGGGTCTCTAAGACCAAAATAACAACTCGTACACTGAGCATAGGCCGGCAAGGCCATACAGTCTTTTAGGTACATGTCATCTGTCTACAAGCCTCTTAGAATACATAATTGTCATAAATATCGGGACAAATCCCCGCCATACCAAAAAATACACATCTAAATTATACTGACCAAACAAGCAACTCCGGAGCAAATAGAGTGCACTAACATCTTCGGTTGAGATGAATGCCTACTTGGAGGACTCTCGACCTGCGGGCATGAAACGCTGCGTCCCCAAGCACAACGGACGTCAGTACAAATAATGTACTGAACATGTAAGGAATGAAAATCAGTATATAATAGACATTAGAGAAACATGGAGTAAAAGACTCTACATGTACGTCTGCATAGATCTGTGAATCATTTCATTTTTATAACGTCCTGAATATGCTTACAAACGTCATGCCATGCACAGGTATATGTGTTCATAACATCATCAAGCCTCTGAGGGCATTCCATCATATCATTTCGGCCACTGTGGGCAAATCATCAATGTATACCAGCTGATCATGTGGTGGTGCGTATATAACGCCGTAACCTTTTCCCATATCCTATATACATATAATATACATATATACGTGTATATAACGCTATCTGGTCATGGGTCAATGTGAATGTATAAATAAATGCAATGCATGAGAAGTACGTCAATAACATCTTTCGGAATGTTATAAGACCATTATGCCTTTGATTAATATCACGAGTGAACTTTATCAACTTATGTATTTTTTGAGACCCATGAACAGACGATAGAATAATAAGACATATGGGTACTCAAGAACATAGGAAACTCTAATACTCCTATGAATAGAGTCATTTATGGAAGTTGTGAATTTGCTCGTTTCGTTTGTATCATTTGGACCAAGCCAAAAGAAAAAAGGGATAGCCTTAACATACCTGAACTGATTCTCTTGACAATCCCTTTAACACCTGTTGATTGCAACAACATGTAACGACGGATCGAAGTAGGTAAAAATATGTATAACATTCTTGAGAAAGATTGCACCGCAATCCCTTATAATTGCAAAATCTCACGTTGCTTAAGATGCTATGAAACCTTGTTGAATTGCTATGAAAATCTCGTTGAGGATGATATGAAAATCTTGTTGAAGACGATATGAAAATCTCACATTACTAGTAGTCTTGTATGAGTTCTTGTAGCAAATTCCATATAATCTCTTTGTGAAATTGATCTTAACCTTGTATGATACTTGCTGGAGCAATAACATTGAAAGACTTTTATGGCTTTAGTGAATTCCATGTCTTTGTGAATTAGTCAAAATCTTTAATTGAGAAGTCTTTTGTTTTGATAAGATTCTTTAATCAAATGGAATGAGGTGCTCATCTCTTTACATGTTGCCACCTAGCCAAGTGATTTAAGAGTCACTTAATGGAAATTATGTGGCTGCCACGTGGGGGGCTTTGTCGCTACCTACTAATTATCCAAAAATCCTTAATTACACGGTTAATCTCCCATTAAACCAATAATTAACCAATTACCCACATAATTAAGAATTATCTCAAATTACTAAAAATACTACTCATTTTTAACACACCTTATACACCTCACTATCATGGTCATGTGGTACCTTATATGGTACTAGTCCATAAATACCGGGTATTATATTCGGACGGTATTTTATCTCAAATTGTCAAACTTCGACGAAACTCATTTTCTTCGATTCGCTTACCCTCTCACCTTCATGAATTTACTTATCACTTTTTTGAAATAGTATAATATTTATAATCTCCAAATAATCTTGTCCTTGAACTGATGTCAATTATATTATGACAAATCCAACATACAATACTACATGGTGTTACATCGTCATAATATAATACCGCGGAGCGTAACATCATCGTAATATAATACTACGAAACGTAAAATCATCATAATATAATACTGCGAGGCATAACACCGGGGCATAACATCATCGTAATTTAATACTGCGAGGCATAACATCATTGTAATATAATACTGCGGGGCATAACATCATTCCCCCCTTTGGAACATTCGTCCTCAAGTGTTGACTGATGCACTTATCATTCTCATAATCCATAGCTCTTGCGAATACTTTAATATTCTCCTTGCCATTTAGGAAAATTTTCTTTGAATAAATCCAAAGGCCAGGGCATTCCCCCCTTTAATCCTCTTTCTTACACCATGACTTTTAGTCGGAATCCTTCTAATCTCGTAACTGTTTCTACCTTCTATCATGCAGCCTATACGACTCTAACTTTGTACGTGCGCCTATACGACTCTTCTCTCCTCTTTTCTCTAGATTTTAGCCAATCTCTAGGCCTCACTTTGTGAACATATACTAAATTATCAAGTTGTCCCTATGGATGTCATTAGCTTTACTACATCTAAGTAGACCATACTATAACATAACTCTTACTTCGATTTATCGTTACTGAGGTCTTCTACCAACTCAGGTTACTACCGTTGCTTATCCTTAAGACTAATGGCCTAATATCATCTCATACTTTGTAACTTTTATCCATTTCTTGGTGATTCACCTTAATACAGATAACTTGACCTCTTATGTAATACTACCGCTACGACTAACGTTTCATCGGGGAACATCTGAAATGATTAGACTGATCCACCTGGGGGCGGAACCATGCTTCCATAACCGTATTTCATAGCATCCCAACGTGATTCATCTTATGGTGGGTTATTCTAATCATGTACAACTCATGTAATCCCCCTTTTCTTCTTCAAATCATAACTCAATCGAAGGTCCAAACATCATCCTTTATCTATCACAATTAGACCCATATTCTACTACTAGGGCAACATTCCATCTCTTCTAAATGTTGTTAGTCTTAGACTCCTTTGAGTTAATTCAGGCTATACTGAGCTTTGTATAACTTAGATAAACCATAAGCTCTTCTTATTTTCATGGGCTTAATCCTGAGGAATTATCCATTCTTGTCACCTTCTCACTTGCCCTTTCTTATCCTTACTCTGTCTTCCTAAAACCTTGTCGCTTTACCATACTTTAGCTTGCGACCTACACATATCTATTTATATTATTCACCACCTTTCTTCAACTTGCTTGCACCATAGATTTCCTTATGTTATTCTGGAACATCAAGCGAGATATCACATCGTCTCAAACTCTTCTTTACTCTCTTAACTAGACCTCTCGCTACCTAGAAACCATAGGCTAAAAGATATATGCCACTGACGACACTGCTATCATTCCAAGATACTGAATCCCAGCGCTTCTAGCCTTCTATTTGAAGTATGAACTATTCACGATCTTCTGCATTTGAGTATCTCGTACGTTGTTCACCTTTACCTTACTTACCTTAAAATCTCGAATCACATCTTCTATCTTTTTCATGACCTCCCTTCCATAGAGGTATAATTCATATCGAAAACTTGAAGCTCTATTGTAATGCTCGCACCTCTGGTGCATACATAATCCGGTGAGAGCTTCATACTGACTTCTTATGAGGCTGGTACTTTTATAACTGGCGTTATCATAGAGCCGTTATAGAATATGCCTACTGTACTATCTCTCTTGTATTTAAGAGTGATCCTGCAATATTCTCAATCACGAGGTCTATAATTTTCTGGGTCCAATAATCAGACTCCTGATTTACTTCGTTGTTGTAACTCTTTAGTTTCCTCTTCCTTCTGATCAACTTTTGTGTAGGCTTAAGCTATCTTCTGATCTGTGGCTCATGGTATTAGTTATTACTTTAGCCTTTCATGGGTGCTATGGAATATCAATGATACAATCTTCTGATAATTTAATCCTTTGTCTATGCCCTAGGCTTAATTCTTTCTTTTAACTTATACCGAAGTCTTCTACGGCTGTATGAATGTCAACATATATGGTGCATGGATATCACTCTAAAGTCTTAAGTGCATAATCCCCTTTGTTCCCTCCGAGCTTCTTTAAAACCTAAGCTATTACTTGTCCTAGTCTTTCTGCCCCTCTGTTGTGTGTATAATTAGCTTATCTTAGTTCCCACGCATGCCGTAATTTTTGTGCAACTCACATGGTCTGGAATATTACTTTTGATTTTCCTTCCGTTCCTTAGCCATGGTAGGTGCCACTTTCTCATGGAGTAAATACAATGTTATTGTAAGACTGTTGTTATAACATCACTTCCACTTTAGGTCTTTGACCTGAGGTCTAAGCATTCTTCCTTACTTTCTCAACTAGTTTTTCATTGTAGTACTTAGGGAGGACCCTCTGGTTCTTGCAAGGCTGCGAGCTTATTATATTATATACTCGACAGAATTTTTGATGTCCTTCCTCGCCTATAATTATCCATAGTTACTTACCTCTATGCCTTTGTACTTGTAGGGTTGCTTTTGAACTGAAGTTTCGACTGTCTTCTCAGTGAGACTATCTTTTATTTTTATAACATTCATACGATACCTTTAACTACCCCGACTCCTATATGAATATTTGTAAATATTTCTCAAGTATTACAACGTCGTATCTGCGAGACTGAATTCCCCATGTTGGGCTTCACTATGTTTATCTTGCACGATCTGTTGATTTTCTTGTATCCTATAGTCTAGCCATAACTAGGCTCTTCCTGAATAAACTACTAACTACTCATTGGCTCATTCTCATATCAATATTCTGCGTAATCTTTCATGGTTCATTTCCTTTATCTTAACTTACGTCCCGCACTGGCTCCTTACCTATCAATAACATCTCAGGAAGGAACCTTTACCTCCTCTCCTTGACGTCGTGTTTGCATAATGTTCTGGAATCGTAGCGTATCTGTAGGATTTGAATAAGTGCAATCTTATCCCTTTCTCATTCTTATCACATTCTTTCTTTATTAATCCATAGTTACTAGAACCACTTAATTATTACTTAATGTCACATCACTCCATATTCCCCCTTTAGGGGAGTACTAGGAGTTGGAGCCACGAGGATCTACCTATAGATATTTTACCTCTTCATCTTTGGCATCTTTTCAAATCATCGATGACCCTTACTCGCCTTGCGACAATACTTTTGTATCAAGGATAATAAAATTCCTTATTCGCGAGGGTGACACTTAGTATAGCTGGCACATACAGTCCCTTAAACTTAACTTTTCTCACATTGCTTGCTTTAGGGAAGCGTCTTCCTTAAGGACCATTCTCTGAATTTCTCATGAATCTTCTTCTATTGTCCACTCTATTATTGCCAGAACAAAATCTGAAATTCTCATGATGCTGACTATTATCCAATCACTCAGTCCCTAATTCATGTTTAGTTTATCTTGTTCACCAGCCCATACTGATTTCTATTGTTCTGGGGTCTAACTTTTCCTTCCGGTAGTCGCATTGGAGTCACGAACTTATTTCTTGAAATGAGGATATGAATTTATGGCCTATACTCTTGTGTTGTCTCAATGCCTTTCACCTCTCGTCTTTTCCTTCAATTGACTATAGACTCTGTAATACTGTCATCTTTTTGATCTACCATTGTCATCTATGTATTACATCTTACTCATAATGCTTCATTAACTCTCTTCTTATTTCCTTGTTAATATTTCTGTCTATCACTTTATTCTGAAAGCTTCAACCAGATATTCTTTTGTTTTTAGCTCCCCTTGCTCCATCCACTGGCTCTTCAGGTTGCCTAACATTCTCTCTCCACTAGGGACGGGAGCCACACTAAGATAGTATTTATCACTTCAAGGCTTCCAGTGCCTATCTTGGTAGTACTCATATTTAGCCGTACTATTTTAGAGTGCACCATCTGAGTGTCTCACAAGGAGATCTATTAACACATTTGCAATCTCCTTCGGACATGTCAACCAACACAAACAAGCCATCCACCATGTTGGCTCACTCTAACCACAGCCGGATCATGACATCTTGCCTTCTCTTATACTAATTATGTTAGCCCCCATAGGGCAAAAATGAGATGGGTGTGGCCTATTGTACATACGTCTACTACTGTTGAAGGTAACTCAAAATGCTTATATCTCCCTTCTTGAATGGTAAATAATGATAATCTTCATTAGCTGGGTACCTCGTACCCTTTTTCACCTTGCTTCTTTTACTTGTCGAAACTTATATCTACCTTCTGAATCTCTCGTTGCTTTTTACCATATGGGTAGATAGATATTCATGCCTTAGGATTCCTTTTCCAGAAGCTTACACATCTTAATACACACATGATCTGCTGAATATCTCATATTTATCCATCATAAATGATGCAAAAATCGAGCTCCTCTGACTCAATTCTTCCACAGCTATATCTCTTACCAACCGTCTTTCTGGATGTAGGCATTGTCGTATTATGATTAAGATAGAGTTTAGGAAATTGAGTTCTTACAACCGAGCTCTACCACAAGATCTAGAGTAAGAAGAAATAGTGACAGTCCTGAATGCCTTGTAGACTCCTGCTTATAAGTATGGTGCACAACACACCTATAAACAAGACTCTACTAGAAACAGGTTATAGACTCCCTAGGACGGAACCTCTGATACCACTTTTGTCACGACCCAAACCAATGGGCCGCGACGGGCACTCGATACCTTACTCAACTGAGTACCAGCATAACATATCTTTTTGTATCATGCTATCATAGATAACTGAGCCGGAGAGGCTGCCGTGAGATAGGTAGAATACAACATGTAATACCAACTTATACTTAATACATATGGGCCTTTAAGACCAAAATAACCACTCGTACACCGAACATAGGCCGACAAGGCCATACAATATTTTACATACATGACATCTGTCTACAAGCCTCTAAGAATACATAATTGTCATAAAGGTCGGAATAGAGCCCCGCCATATAGAACAATACACATCTAAATTATACTAACCAAACAAGCAACTCCAGAGCAAATGGAGTGCACCAATATCTTCCGCCGAGCTGATCGCCTACTTGGAGGACTCTCGACCTGTCTATCGAGACCTGCGAGAATGAAACGCAGCGTCCCCAGGAAAAAGGGACTTCAATACAAATAATGTACCGAGCATGTAATGAATGAAAATTAGTAAATGATAGACATGAGAGAAACATAGAGTAAAAGACTCGACATGTACGTCTTCATAGCTCTGTGAATCAGTTCATTTTTATAACGTAATGCATATGCGTACAAATTTCATACCATGCATAGGTATATATGTTCATAACATCATCAAGCCACTGAGGGAATCCCATCATATCATTTCGGCCACTGTGGGAAAATCATCAACATTTACCAGCTGATCAGGTGGTGGTGCGTATATAACGTCGTAACATTTTCTCATATCCCATATATATATATATATAATATACATAAATACGCGTATATAACACCATCTAGTCATGGGTCAATATGAATGTATAAATGAATGCAATGCATGAGAAGTACGCCAATAAAATCTTTCGGAATATCATAAGACCATTATGCCTTTTATTAATATCATGAGGTAAACTTTATCAACTTACGTATTTTCTGAGACCCATGAACAAACGATAGAATAATAAGACATATGGGAACTCAAGAACATAGGCACCTCTAATACTCTTATGAATAGAGTCATTTATGGAATTTTTGCATTTGCTCGTTTCATTTGTATCATTTGGACCAAGCCAAAAGAAAAAAGGGATAGCCTTAACATACCTGAACTGATTCTCTTGACCATCCCTCTAAAACCCGTTGGTTGCGACAACACGTAACGACATATCGAAGTAGGGAAAAATCCGTATGATATTCTTGAGAAAGATTGCACCGCAATCCCTTATAATTGAAAAATCTCATGTTGCTTAAGATTCTATGAAACCTTGTTGAATTCCTATGAAAATCTCGTTGAAGATGATATGAAAATCTTGTTGAAGACGATATGAAAATCCCATGTTACCAGTAGTCTTGTATGAGTTCTTGTAGCAAATTCCATATAATCTCTTTGTGAAATTGATCTTAACCTCGTATGATACTTTCTAGAGCAATAACATTGAAAGACTTTTATGGCTTTAGTGAATTCCATGTCTTTGTGAATTAGTCAAAATCTTTAATTGAGAAGTCTTTTGTTTTGATAAGATTCGTTAATCAAATGGAATGAGGTGTTCATCTCTTTACATATTGCCACCTAGCCAAGTGATTTAAGAGTCACTGAATGGCTCTTATTGGCTGCCACGTGGGGGGATTTGTCCCCACCTACTAATTCTCCACAAATCCTTAATTACATGGTTAATATCCTATTAAATCAATAATTAACCAATTACCCACATAATTAAGAAGTATCTTAAATTACTAAAAATACTACTCATTTTTAACACACCTTATACACCTCACTATCATGGTCATGTGGTACCTTATATGGTACTAGTCCATAAATACCAGGTATTATAGCTCGGACCGTATTTATTCCACATTGTCAAACTTTGACGAAATTCATTTTCTTTGATTCGCTTACCCTCTCACCTTCATGAATTTACTTATCACTTGTTTGTAATAGCATAATACTTATAATCTCCAAATAATCTTGTCCTTGAACTAATGTCAATCATCTTACGATAAATCCAATGTACAACATTACGTGGTGTAACATCGTCGTAATATAATACTGCGCAGCGTAACATCATCGTAATATAATACTGCGAAGCTTAACATCATCGTAATATAATAATGCGAGACGTAACATCATCGTAATATAATACTGTGGGACATAACATCATCGTAATTTAAATACTGCGAGGCGTAACATCATCATAATATAATACTGTGGGGCATAACACTATGATTCTTTTATAATTGTAGAAATTGTTAGGAAAGTGTATTGTACTCATATCCAATGTAGAGGGATAAGTCTGATTGGTTGATTGTAATCAAAACTAAGCCTGTTGGTAGGATGAATGTTGAGAATGTGCTAGATGTTGCTTACCAAAATGATACCTTAAGTGTTACCCAAATAGTGGACGGTCGGTTAGAAAATGACTTGGAGCATCCTCAACGCATATTAGAAGAAATTGATGTAGAGGAAATAACAACCACAGAAAACGCGGATGAAGAATCACCTGATGAAAATGAAATATGTGAAGAGGATGAATTTTCGGACGAGGAAAGATATTTTGAAGACGACTAGCATGTTAGTTTTTTCAAGCGCTCTAAACTTATATTCTAAATTCTAACATTTTTTTAAATTTATGCAGAGGACCGGTAGGGGTCGAGGAAGGTCTAGGAAGGATAAGAGGCCTATTGATCATGAGGATAGTGATATACCCTCGCTTCCTTCCACTCCACACTTGCATCCCTCTGCTGCTGATGGCCGATAACAATCTTCTAGACACACATCTTTTCCACCACATCCATCTTCTCATCATATTACCTACCCTTCGCTCTCCCGGCAGTATTCTTACCATTCTCCACCACAGTGCTATACCCATCTTCCTCAACATAATCTTGCATATAGTTACATGGCTACACCGAGTTAGAAATCACATGGCCATGTGGTGATACGCCCGTCATCTACTCCATTTGCTTCACCACCAGCTGTATCACATCCATCTAGATTATAGCCACCCGAATCGCAGCAGGGGTCTGGATCGCAACAGTGATCTGGATCATAGTAGGGGTCTAGATCGCATCTATCTTCATCAGCAACCCCGTCTCCCTCTCCACGGAGTTCGTCTCCTAAAAATTCTAGACTTCACCTTCAAAATAATAGCACTGAGCCAGATGCCTCCCCTTCTACGCAGGTACACCGGAGAATGATGATCCAGATGCGGTGCAGTATGATCGTTATCATAGGATGATCATCGGGCCTGAGGGCAATTGATAAGATTTATTTATCTCTTTGTTTTTTCTGAATTATAATAGCTAGTCTTGTTTATTTAATGTAATTGCTATGTTGCAGGTTCATACCTAGTCATCAGACTACAAAGATAATCACTGAAGCTCTTGGTCAGTTATATATATGGTGCACCCTATACAACTTGGAGTGATTTCCCACCGGAGCTCGTGGAGAAAATTTTTAACCGATTTAAGGTTTTAATACAATTCTTATCTAGTTAAGCATTATATTAATAATATTTTCATCTAACGTTATACACTTCATTTGAAGACTAAGTATTGATACCCAATTTTGTCCTCATATTTTTTCAAATAATATATATATATATATATATATATATTTTTTTTTTTTTAAAATGTCATTTTGCATCATTACTTAATTTACAAGAGTTATACTAGTATTTTCAATAATTTTTCATAATTTTTAAGGCTTTAAAATTAGTTTTCTCGCATTTAAATTACTTGATTATTTATTAATGTCACGACCCCAAATTTAAGCCAGTCGTGATGGCGCCTATCGTGGAATTAGGCCAACCAAGACTACACTCAAATCGTAATAAGCTTCCATTTACATCCTCACTAAACTGATAACCCATAAAGGTTTCTTTTAAACATTTTTAAAACAGTTAAAGCTATACCGAATATTAAATACAACCCCTGAGATCCCAGAGTCACTGGTCATGAGCATCTACAGAAAATATACAAATAAAAAACATAATAAACTCTATAAAGTAAGCAGGAGAGAGAGAAGGACTGCGGACGCGTGCAGCTACCTCGCAAAATCTCCGAGAAATCTCTGGAGCAGATACATAGCTCACTCTGCCCTAACACCTGGATCTGCACACAAGATGCAGGGAGTAATGTGAGTACGCCAACTCAGTAGTAACGAAAATAAATCAGGTCAGAGCATTAAGAAACACATAAAATCATATCATAATTTCACAATAAGCACAACCTTTCTTTCCAACAATTTATACGTTAAATCATCACGCTTAAAAGCCGATTTCAGTAAAATCATTTGGAAATATACTTGCCAATAGTTTCAATATAACTTTCAAGAAGTTTAGTATAAAAATGATAAAAGTCATAAAAAGGCCCCTCGGGAAAAACATATTTCATAAGTTCAGAGTGAATGTGGTAAAATCATAAGTAGCCCCTCGGGCAAAAACATATATCAGAACCTGCCCTACAGGTATGCCTCACAGTCACTCATAATCAGCCCCTCGGTCATACCTCACAGTCACTCATAATCAGCCCCTCGGGCATACCTCACAGTCACTCATGCCTCCTAATCACTCGTCACTCGACAATCGTACTCAGTAGGTACCTGCGCTCACTGGGGGTGTGTACAGACTCCGGAGGGGCTCCTTCAGCCAAAGCGCTAATATCAAGACACCTCGTGGCATATCATATCCTCACAATCAGGCCCTCGGCCTTACTCAGTCAGAACCTCTCAAAAGCCCTTCGGGCGTATCAGTAAAACAGGGTACTCGACCCAAAATATCATTTTTATATCTCAAAATAGTGTAAATAAGGTTGAGTTTCAAAAACAGTTAAGCATAATATGACTGAGTGTAAATCATAAATCAACAGTGAGGAAATAGCAGTAAAAAGCCCCCAAAGAGTCTAAACAAGTCGGCACGAGGCCCCAAACATGGCTTATAGCCCAAATATATAGCAATGGTTTTTAGAACACAATTTAACATGTGATTTAGAGTAAAATACGCAACTCAATAGTTGCCGCGGAGAGGGCCAAGTCCAATCCAAAAATCAGTGCGCGCCACATACTCGTCATCCGACATGTGCGCCATTCTAAAAACATTAAGAAATATGAAGTCCGGGGTTTCATACTCTCAGGATAAGATTTATAACCATTACTTACCTCTACCAGGCCACAATACTAATCCGTGATGCTCTTTCCCCTCAAGTTGGCTCTGGATTGCTCTGAACTAATCAAAACCAGATTAACATCATCAATATACGCTAAAGGAGCACAACCAAATCGAAAACTATCAATTTAGACACAATTCTCGAAATTTGGCCAAACCCGAGCCTCAGGCCCACGTCTCAAAATTTGATAAAATTTACATCACTAGAATCCTCGTCCTCCCACGATTCTATACATACCAAGAACACTAAAATCAGACCACAATTGCCCACTCAAATCATCAAAAGAAAACTCAATTTCCATGCACTTAACCTCCCCAATTTTGGGTTTTAAATCCAACAATTTTCCGGTTTAGTTACTTAGAAAATGACATAGAAACGAGTTATGAAGTTGAAAACCTTACCTCCAAGTGATCCCCTTTGGTTTCTTCTTAAAATCCTCTCAAATAGCTCTAAACCTGCTTATCAATGGAGGAAAATGGACAAAATTTTGTAAGAATGGCTATTTAAAATTTTTTTGCCCAGCACTACTATTCCCTTCAGTGCGATCGCGACTCCAGCCACGCGATCGCGATGCACAACCCAGACCACCCTACGCGATCGCATACCAACATACGCGAGCGATCACATAGAACAAATCTCCATCCCGCACACGCGCCTCAGAACCTCTATGCGATCGCACCAAAGTCCACGCGATCGCACTGCCTCACCTGCCCAACGTATGTGATCGCAATCCTTACCACGCGATCGCATAGAAAAAATTTCCTAGCCCAGTCTTTTACTCTTCGCGATCGCAATGAAGAAATCACTGCTGCTAAAACAACACAAAATAGCAGACTCTTTAAGACCAAAAAGTGCCCGTTTGAGCATCCAAAATACACCCGAGGCCCCCGGGACCTTAACCAATCCTACCAAAACACCTCATAACATCATTCAAACTTAGTCGAGCCTTCGAAACACCAAAAACAACACGAAAACACCAAAATTACATCAAATTCAAGTCTATGAACTTTGAAACTTCTAAATTTCGCCAATGATGCCGAAACCAACCAAACACATCCGATTGACCTGAAATTTTGCACACTTATCCAAAATGACATTACAAACCTGTTCCAACTTCCGGAATTCCATTCCGACCCCGATAGCCTATTTTCCACTGCCGACCGGAAATCGCTAAAAACTAACTTTCGCCAATTCAAGCCTAATTTTACACCGGACATCAAAACTTCACTCCGAACATACTCCTAAATACCAAATCATCTAACAAAGCTATCCAAGCCATAAAATCCGCATTCCGAGGTCGTTTACCAATAAGTCAACTCCCAGTTGACTTTTTTTCAACTATTAAGCTAATTTAAGAGACTAAGTGTCTCAATTATCACCATGACCGCCCCGAACCCGAGCCAGCCAATATAACACAACGTAATGAAGCTGAACCGCATATAATGAAGCAGAAACGGGGGAAACAGAGCTAAACTCTCGGAACGACCGGCCGGGTCGTTACAATTAATTATCCTTTCAAATTATGTTTATGATGACTTAATCATCCAAAGTTATTATTTAAACACACATGTATGTTTATAATATTTTACTTCATTTCATAAAATTATATTTTCATTTTTAAGCCACTTACGCAATTTTACAATAATAGTCTATATTTTACAATTAATTGCATTTATCATTTTATTTCAGGGTCAAATTAATTTTTACATATTTTATAATATCCAATTTTTTTTATAATATAAATCTTCATAAATAGTATTTTATATTATTTATTTAGCTATTTTATTAAAATAAATTCCCTATAATTTCATTTATTTAAAATCTGGCCCAAAAACTAGGCCAATTTTCGGACCAAAAGCTGGCCCAATACCCTCACAGCCCAAACCAGACATCCTTTTTACCCAACCAGGTCAGACCCCTTCAAATAACCCTCCCCACTCTCCCTTTGATCCCAGTCGTTGATCTCAAATGATCAACAACCCATAATAAACCTACCCATCTCCTTATATCCCCATAACCCAAACCCTAGACCCCATTTATCATTTCCGCCGCCTTCAAACCCTCCCCCTCATCTCTCAAACCTAAACCCCAGTGGCCAAACCGTCTCATCTTTTCTCTGCATATTGCCTTTGAACCAGAGATTTTCTTGCCTTTTCTGAACCTCTACCACTCTGATATGGTAATACTGAGCATCGTTTAATATATGAGAGGTGTATCTCGTGTAAATCGGGTCCAAATGGGCTCGACTTTGAAGATATTGTTGGATTCCGACTAGATACCTCAAAGAACACGGAGTATCTCTCCGATTTGGGCATATTTCCATCGAATCTGGCTTAATTAGGTTTGCCTTACTCATTGCCATATTTCCGATTTGAAATTAGTTTGCATGTGTTCTTTTCCTTATTCTGTATGATTGATTTCCTTTTCCTTATTTTGTATGATTGATTTTCCTTCCCTTATTCCGTATGATTAATTTATTTCCTTATTCTTTGTGATAGTCTTCTTTCCATATTCGTTCTTTCAATTCCTACTACTATATAAACCCCTCTCCAATTTCCCCTTAAGACATACTCTAATCGCTAAAAACTACTACGGTCTCTCTCATTCTTTCTTGTCTTGTACTATTCGGAGGATCAATATTTTGGACGGCCAAAAGCCAAGGCCACCTATTCTATTAACCTTCCTCCAGTGCAAGCACCGCCCGAGTTCCGTTTGAAGCCCTTGTGAACTCTAAAGCACTAAAGGCTTGGGGTTCTTCATCACTCTCCTGCAATTGCTGATATTCCTGAGACTCTGAGTTTCTCGTTCTTTATTCATTTGTTTGCAATAGGTTATTGTCATGTACCCTCGTAATTCTACTCCTCTCTATTTGTGCTTATGTTATATGTATCAATGTTGTTTGGATTTCTCCGAGTTAATTTCAATATTATACCATTTTGCTTGTTTTAGCTTTACTCTATAGCTCCACTAATTCCAATTCTGTACAAGTCTTGATGTCAACTCATATGTGTATAACTAAGTCGATCTATGATGTCTGCCTAATATGAAATCTAATTGATGGTTGTTTGAGCTTTATTTGACTTCTTACACTGAAACCCTTTTTTTGTGAGATTATATTCTTGCTCAAGTTGCTT
Source organism: Nicotiana paniculata (assembly GCA_005239505.1). NCBI lineage: Eukaryota > Viridiplantae > Streptophyta > Magnoliopsida > Solanales > Solanaceae > Nicotiana > Nicotiana paniculata. Next base: position 36,928 of record ML354927.1, on the reverse strand, counting down.
TATTCATGTTGAATCCTTCATGTCTAGTCTGGTATTTCTCTGCAATTCATGCTTATCCTAATATGCTAGTCTTAATTGTGTCCAACCTGAATGATCATCATGTTTACCTATTGCTTATAACTGAGTTTGGGCTTCTTGATTTGTTAAGTAATATAATGACAACCAATTCATGCGTTCCAATACTTTAATGTGCTCAATTCCTAATCGTGTGATAACCAATTGTGAGCTTAATGTGTGTTCCATGTTTGGTTTAATCCTGAGTTTCTTGATACCATTTCTGGACTATAAAATGAAAGGCAACATCTAGCTCTTTATATGACAATCTAGTCTTTTCCTATTATGAATTCTGACCCTCCCAAGTGTCACCTGGCCTTCATATTCACCACAAATGCTTTAGTCTTTGAAATCTATATGTTATACTCAGCATGTTAGGCTGCCTGTTGACTGTTGTAGACCATGCCTATTTGTTTTCTTACTATGTCTAATTGCCATTCTCTGACTATGACTTTATTAGACCTTCTTGCCTTAGATTCCAAGTTTTAAGTCTCTTTTAGGCTAACTTTGGCTTGTGCTTCACTGTAAACTGGTTGTTCTGAAAGCTAAGTATATGTGCTCACCATATCAACCTAAGCGGTATAGCTTTCCAACTCTGTTAATATTGTGCGTGTTATACTCTTTCTTGTTATGAATTTATGTTGTTTTTATGTTATAGGGAGACTAATTCCTACTGGTTCTCCTAGTTTTATGTTTACTCCCATGTTTGACCAATCCTGTCACCCTAGCTTTCAAAAACTGCAAATGCAACTATGTCTTATGTGAGCCTTGTCAATATGTTTCATGATTCTGTATTTATGTCCTAGTGAGAACTGTTGTTAGTGGGCATCATGGCTGTTTAATTGATTGTATGTGTGGCTCGTTAATTTATTCGGGTCGAGTGGTCAATTCATGTATGGTCTTTGGCTGCGCAAATGGGATCGTTCTCTTGTTTGAGAGGCGCTTGGATCTGAGCCTGCTATTCGTATGAAAGTGAGCTTATTGAAGGCCCAAACAGTACTGGATTATTTTTATTTTTTGGGCCCGCTCTTGGTCCTGCAGTTTTCTGTATGTAATATTTATATTTATGTTCATTAAATGGGCTTGTAATAATTTGTAAATAAATAATTGGGGAAGTAATGAAATAGGGGAAAAGGGTATTCTAATTCTTGCATAAATGGTAGAAAATATGCCTATAGGGTCTATGTGGTCTATTTTCTATTTTTGTTTACCATGCCTCATATGCTATTTAATTTAAAACATATGTTCTACACTAATAGAAAACATGCATATAGGAATCATGCACACTCTTCATTCCATTTGTCAAAATGCACACACTTGTCTCCATGTCTATTATTCAACGCTCCTAGATAACATGCCTATATGATACAACAATGTAATATTTTACTTACCTAGATACCATGACTATAGGGTCCTAACTAATTAATCAACCACTTCATGTTGTTGACGTTACTTCACTTAAATAGTATGCCTATAGGAATAAAGTGTTATAAAATCAGTTTCTATTGTCAATCGTTAGAAATCCTGCCTGTCGGAAGGGTTATTCATCTTAGACAACACATTTATAAAATCAATGTCGCGAACTCTGAGTTTTCCAATGGCCTTATTACCTCGTCATGCGAACAAGCAGAGATTACGCCTATAAGACTTGCAATGTTTTAATCTGCCTGAACGCTGTTTATATACAATACTGGAAATCAGAATCACATAGAGATCCCGCCTATAGGACTTAACGATTAATAACGTGCACTGCCTAATCTAAAAACCTATGACTGATCGCGTGCTTTTGTGTTTATGTGTGGAGGTTAACTTGAGCCTTTCCCTGCTATTATGTGCAGTCCTACCTGTTTTGAATGTCGCATAGTTTTATCATTTTGAGCATTCTAAGCGAAGTCTAGAACCAGCCAAATAGAGGTCCAAAGCCCCCTTGACTGTAGGTATGGGACAAGTAGTGCATACATAGGGTACGACCTAGAATTGAATTAGAACGCTTTTAGGTAAACAACTTCAACATAGTAATCGTGTAGCATGAGATGATAGTATGTGCATGCTGAATAATATGAGCAACTTTTACCTAAGGGAAGTTTTGAAGTATTATTTATGTTGCACGTGCTGATCTTTTAGGCTAAAAAACTTAGAACCCCCCATTTTCTTTATATACTTGTTATTCTATGCTTAGTCGTTTAATATAGACCAATGTAGTTGTATCCTTGTAATCATACTAAGATTTGCACCGATTCTCATAATTTAATAAGACTTTTCAACTTCTATATTTCCCTTTATTTGATCACCTAGCCTAATTACATAATCCACATAGTTTAAAGTTAGGCCGGGACCCACAATTGTGGACCTCGAAGAGTGCCTAACACCTTTTCTTCGAGGTAATTTGTGCCCTTACCTAATCTTTGGTAGCACGGACTAGTCAAATAGAGTTACTTGCAAATAGGTGCCCGAACGCACCTTAAAAATGTTAGGACTTTTAATACCTCCTTTAAAAGAGTTGTCAGATGTCGAAACTCTCTTTCGCGAGAAAAAGGGGTGCGATAGCATGACGACTCTGCTGGGGATTACACTTAGGCTCTTACCATAATGAACTTGACTTGCTTGGATTAATTTCTTTGTTACATGCACATCCCTTTGTCACACCTCCTTTTTCCCGAGGGCGATAGGGAGTTTTTCCAGTTAAAGTAACATTGATCGAAATAGAATTATTTATTTATTTCATAGTCGCCACTTGGAGTATTTATGGTGTCCCAAGTCACAGGGTTATTTTAAATCCCAAATCGAGGAAAGTTTGACTCCGTTTAAAGTCTGTGGAAAACCAGAAGACCGGGTAAGGAAGTCTGTTAATCCGGGAGAAGGTGTTAGGCATTCCCGAGTTCCGCGGTTTTAGCACGGTCGCTCAACTATTAATAATTGGCCTAATTATCTGATTTACCACATGTTTTAAATCTATTGTACATTTTTACCTTTTGAAATCGCTTTTAATATTTATGGAATTAATTTGAACAAGTCGCGTTGTCGCACACTCGTTTATTTTTGTACACGTTGCAAACCACGCCACATGAAATGCACCCGCGATTTACGATATGTTTATTTTTATTAATATTAGGAGTTGTGGTCGGGTCACATGAAATGCACACCCGAAGGAGATTGACGTATCGTGACCATGCCACGGGAATCGTACCCATGACCACGATAATTTTTTTAATTAACGCGCCTAAAGCAAGCTACGATGTTTATAAGTTGATTTCCGAGATTAATCGTAAAGACCCGTGAGTTATGGAATCTATTTGAGGATCGAGTGATAGGGTTAATCACTAAAATTATGTACTATATAGGGCAGAATGCTTATAACTTACCAACATTTGTTAATTTGACATCATAGAAACAACCCAAAAAAAAAGATCAAAACCAATTCTCTCAAAATCCAATAGATAAATCAATACTAGTCCAGTAGCTAGCCCCTTTAATACGACTTCAAAACAGTTGATTCAGTCCAACAATCACATAAGCAACCAACGGTCAGATTTCACTTCAACCAAATATATTAGTCTATGTAGCGTTTTATCAAATAACTGGGATGCAATTCAAACAACGCATTTAACACAACTATCTCTAAGTTTTATTAAATTAAAAGAATCCTCTTTTGCAGAGACGTTCTCTATAAACCAGCTGAGAGAATTATTCAGAAGCAACATATCAATAACACCAGCGAACCATACCACACGTTACCAAACAAAAAGCAAGATCAGACGAACTGAACATTACGCAAATTATAACGCCTAATTACCACATATTAATTATTAAATCAAAAAATAAATAATAAAGGAAAGTTGGAAATAAAACCTCAGCTTCTTTTATTTATGAACATCAAGCCAACAAACATAAACTTGGCGGCAACTAATAAATCACGCTATTGTTGCACGATATTTGAGCCCTTAGGAAGTATCGAAGAAGAAGATGATGCGGGATAAGTCGGTTCTGAAGAGAAATGCACTCAATTGCATTGAAGAGATTGCACAATTATTACAATGCTAATCTATATCTACTACACATCTTTGAGCTAATTAACTTAGCGATTAACTACTAATTCGACTAACTAACTAACTAACTAACCACCGCTAACATGCACGACTGTTATCCTACACCTCTATCACCCACTAAGTTGTGATGTACACATCTGTCACCAACTGTTATTTCGTCCATCTCAACACCCCCTTCAAGCTAGGTGTTGTAAACACATACAAAACACCTAGCTTGGACAGTAGATGATAATGTTGCACACTGCCAAGTCCTTTGGTTAGTATATCTGCTTCTTGATCCTCTATTGGAACATAAATGGGATGTACTAATCCTTCTTGCACCTTCTCCCTTATAAAATGGCAATCTATCTCTATATGTTTTGTGCATTCATGAAATACTGGATTGTTGTCTATTTGCATTGCTGACTTGCTGTCTGTGAAAAGATGGATAGGAGTAACAACTGCAACTCCCAACTCTTTGAACACACCTAACAACCAAATCAATTCAGAAAATGTTAGTGCCATACTTCTATTTTCTGACTCTGCTGAACTTCTTGCAACTGTATTCTGCTTCTTAGACTTCCATGATATCAAGGAGTCTCCAAATTTCACCAAATACCCTGTAACAGACTTCCTTGAGTTAGGACAGGTAGCCCAATCTGCATCACTATAAGCCTTCAAGGTCATGTCACCTTCTGCTCTCATTAGAATGCCTAGCCATGGCTCATTCTTAATATATTTCACCAATCTATGTGCTGCTTCTAAATGAGATTTTTTAGGTGCCTGCATGAATTGGCTCAAGGTCTGCACTGCATAGGCAATGTCGGGCCTTGTCAAGGTTAGATAAAGGAGCTTTCCTATAAGCCTTTGATACCCCTTCACATCTGTAAGCTGTGGATCATCATTCAGATTATAGTGTGCATCATACTCTATAGTTGTCAATTTCCTGTTCTGTTCCGTTGGTGTCACAGCTGGCTTAGAACCTGTTAGTCCTACTTATGCTATTAGTTCAACTGCATACTTTCTTTGGCACAACAATATCCCCTTCTGAGACCTGCTTACTTCTATTCCCAGGAAGTACTTCAAAGACCCTAAGTCTTTGATTTTGAAGGCTTTGTGTAGTGTAGTCTTTGCTTCTCGTATTAGAGTCTCATCATCACCTGTGATCAGAAGATCATCAACGTAGACAAGAATGATAACCAACTTGCTTTTATTCTTCAAGGTGAAAAGAGAGTGATCATGTTTGCTTTGAGAAAACCCTGCCTGTGAAAGAGCCTCTATAAGCTTCAAGTTCCATTGTCTTGATGCTTGCTTAAGCCCATAAAGGGATTTGAGTAGTCTGCAACCCTTGTTCCCCCCTTGACTACCAAAGCCAGGTGGCAGCTACATATAAAGCTCCTCTTCTAATTCACCTTGAAGAAAAGCATTATAGACATCCATCTGGTAAAGAATCCATTGATGAGCAACAGCTAATGCAATGACTGCCCTTACTGTGACCATCTTGACAACTGGAGAAAAGGTCTCTTGGTAATCTAAGCCTTCTTGTTGACTGTACCCCTTAACAACTAATCTGGCTTTGTATCTCTCAATCTCACCATTTGTTTTGTACTTTATTTTGTACACCCATCTACATCCAATAGGAACTTTCCCCTTAGGTATGTAACCCACCTCCCAAGTATTATTTTGAACAAGCGCATCAATTTCTGACTTCATAGCCTCAACCCATCTAGGATCCTTTACGGCTTCCACATAGGATGAAGGTTCTTCTTCTGATATAGCAGCTAGGAATGACTTATATCCCTCTGAGATAGAACTATAGTTGAAGTAGTTTGTCCATGGATATACACAGTGTGAAGAAGAGCTGCTGGATCCTGGGCAAATGTAATCCTTCAACCATGTTGGAGGTCTGGAACCCCTTGTAGACCTCCTGAGCTGTAATTCAGGCTCTGCAATAGATTGTTGAGTTGCAGATGGCTGGTCAGAATTTCCCATTGTCTCATTTTCATTGACTGGATCAATCTGTGGTTCATTAGGCATTGTTACGTGTGTATTGAAGTCATTAAGCAATCCTTCTGTATGCTGAGTCTCCCCTTGAGTTGGAATGACTTGATGAACTATCGGATCATCCTGTAACTCTAGGAACATTGGAGATTCTTTGGTTTCTTTCATGGATTGAAAAGGAAAATAGTCTTCTTTGAAAGTCACATCTCTATTCACAAATAACTTCTTCCCTTTGATGTCATAAAGCCTATAACCCTTTTGTGATGTAGAATATCCCATAAGAACTGCTGCTATTGCCCTTGGTGAAAACTTATCAATCTTTTCTGTAACTGTAGCATAACATAAACATCCCATTGTTCTTAATGTAACAAACTTGGCTTGGCTTTATGGAAGACTTCATATGGAGATTTTCCTCCTAGAACTGAGGATGACATTCTATTTATAAGATATACTGCTGTGAGTACACAGTCTCCCCAAAAATGCAATGGAATACTCACCTGAAACCTTAGGGCCCTTGAAACTTCTAATATATGCCTATGTCTCCTTTCCACCACTCCATTTTGTTGTGGAGTGTGTGGACAACTACTTTGATGAACAACCCCACAGTCAGCTAAGAACTCTTTGCATTCTGTGCTAAAGAATTCTGCACCATTATCAGATCTTAACTTCTTAATATGCTTCCCAAATTGTACATGTACTAATTTTTGAAGAAAGATTTCAACAAGACAATTGTATCACTTTTCAATTTCATCAAAAAAACCCAAATCATCTTTGAATGATCATCCACAAGTGTTAGAAAATATTTGTTTCCATTATATGTAGGGACACTATATGGTCCCTAAATGTGTAGATGTACCAGTTGAAAATTTCTGCTGCCCTATTATTACTAAGAGTAAAAGGCTTTCTTGTTTGTCTAGCTAATGGACAAACATTACATTTTTCAAAACTACAACTCGATATCTCTTTATTCTTCAAGAAGTCCAGTTTCTTCACAATCAATGCAGGTATATGTCCAAGTCTTCTGTGCCATGTGTGTATATCAGTCTTCATTTCTGCAGCAAGGCAACTTCTAACTCTTTGTGCTTCCTTATTTCTGTCTATCTTCCTTGGGATCAAGAGATAAAGGCCACCCTTCTCCTTACCAATCCCCTTCACCCTCCCAGTGTACAAGTCCTGGAATACACATAATGTTGGAAAAAAGTTCACTGAGCACTATAGTTCCCTTGTTAACTTTGAAACTGACAACAAGTTATACTTAAACTCAGGCACACATAGCACATCATGGATTGTATCATCTTCTGTGAGATTGTAACTACCTTGATATGTAACTGGAACAGACTTACCATTTGGAAGATGTACATTACCTCTCTTCTGTTTAGTCAAATTAATCACATTATGCAGCAGATTATGATTTGAAGTCATATGATTAGTTGCTCCAGTATCTATGATCCAAGGATCCTGGCAATTTTCAAAATATTGTGAAACATCTTTACCTGCCATGTTAGCCTTGTAATCTTCTGAATTCTCCTTGTTCGGTAACCTCATTATCTGGCCATACTGCTCCTTAGTGAAGAAATTAGCCATTCCTTGATGTCCTTCAGCCTTAGCCCTGTGCTTAGCATTCTCCTGTTCATGATTATCATCCTTTACCACTGCATTTACCTATCTGCATTGTTGGTTCCTTTTCCCCTTAAAACCAGATGGATAGCCATGGAGTTTGTAACAAGTATCCTTGGTGTGACCCTTTAGACGATAATATTCACAGTACAGATTACCAAACCTCTTAAATTTTGCTGGATTGTCCCTAGTACTTATGAATGCTGTGGAATCACTTATATCATTTCCTAAATTGACTTGTGAATTAGAAAAACAGACCTTCCTCTGATTTTCTCATTGATCAACATTGCAAATGCACGACTAACCGAAGGTGATGAGGATTGCAATAAGATCTGACTTCTAATGGCACCATATGACTCATTTAATCCCATTAGAAATTGAAATAGTTTTTGTTGATCTAGGTGTTCTATAAAATCCTTTGTTCCAACAGTAACAGGTAGGGACGAAATTAAGGATCCATACTCATCCCACAGAGATTTCAGTCTAGAATGATAAATAGAAATGCTTGAAGTACCTTGAGAAATTATGGCTATTTCTCGTTGGAGTTTGTAGACTCTAGATCCGTTAACTTTGTGGAAGCGATCCTCCAAATCTACCCAAACTTCATGAGCATTATCAGCATAAACAATGCCAGTAATTAAATCTGGCGAAACAGTATTCATTATCCACGTTAGAACTGTTGCATTAACTCGTTCCTAGTCCTCTCCCAAATCCTCAGTGAATTGACATTTTGTACAAGTTCCAATAATGAACCCTAGCTTCCGCTTTGCTCGCAGTGCAATCACCATCGCTTTTCTCCAAACTGAATAATTCTCATTTCCTTTCAGCTGAATCAAAATGATCACATTACTAGGACTATCTGACGACTGTAAAAATAGAGGATGCCTGGGATTATCAATATCTAGTGTCGCCATTGTTGAGCTGCAAAGCTTCTAGAGAACTTCCTTCAATTCAAAACAAAAAACTATCACTCTGACTTCACAAATGAGAAATTGAGCTCCAATTGATCTACTCAAGCTCTGATACCATAATAAATCACGCAATTATTGCGCGATATTTGAGCCCTTAGGAAGTATCGTCGAAGTCGAAGAAGAAGAAGAAGTCGAAGAAGAAGAAGAAGATAAGTCGGTTCTGAAGAGAAATGCACTCAACTGCATTGAAGAGATTGCATAATTATTACAATGCTAATCTATATATATTATACATCTTTGAGCTAATTAACTTAGTGATTAACTACTAATTCGACTAACTAATTAACTAACTAACCACCACTAACATGCACGACTGTTATCCTACACCTCTATCACCCACTAAGCTGTGATGTACACAGCTGTCACCAGGTGTTATTTCGTCCATCTCAACAACAACCTCAAAAAAATGCCAACAAATGAAGCTCTAACGTGGCCTCAAACTCGACTATTGAAGCAACTATTTTTCTGTGATTTTCGGGCCAGAATTTGGGGGTTTTAGATCTGGTTTTGCTGCTCCTTTTGGCTGGATTTTATTGCGTCTTAGTGTGTATTTGAGGTAGTTTCTGGGGGGTTTTGGGGCTGTGGTCACTGCTGATTTTCAGCTGGGGTTCTAGTGGATAAAAGTGATCTTACATGGCTAAAAGCGGAGGAAGAAGATGGCTAGTTTAGGGGCTGATATGAGGGATTTTTGGAGGTATTTTATGGAGATTTTTGATGGTTTTGAGCTTGAGTTTCATGGAGAAAGAAGAGGGGTTTTGGCTGAAGTTTCTGAGCCTTTGCTATTGAAGCTTGAACAGAAGCAAGATCTTTTTTTTTTATTTTCTCTGCCTCTATTTTTCTATATTTTTTAGATCGGACCCTCCCCCAGCTCTTTTCGTGTGTTATATAGGAAATATTTGTACAGGGGGTGAGGAATGAGGGTGGTGCTGTGTGCGTGCGCGTGACTTCCAAGAAAAGGGAATATGTGTGTGCTGTGCAAAAGAATCCCATGTGCAGAATATATTTTTTGTTAAAAAAAAGAATCCAATATGTAGAGTGTGTGAATTAATGAGAAATTGCCAAGAAAGTGAGTGAGTGTGAATTATTTACTAGAGATATATGGAATCTTTTGGCATTTGGCAATTCTTCATTGGCTCTTTTTTTTCTTTTCTGAAAATAATCTAAAATAAAAATACTATACTAATATTAAAATTAGAAAAATACAAGAAACTATTAAGGAAAAAGTTATAAAATCGTTAGTCTTACCAAAATTAGAAGAAAAACATATTTTTGTGACTTTCTTTTCTTCTGCAAATAAAACACAACTATTATCTAAAATGTGATTCTTTTTTGTATGATTTTGTAACTTTATCAAATAAACCTACTAAGTGAAATAAAGGCTAAAATATCAAGATTAAAATTAACAAATATTTAAATACTAAAAAGGTGATAAAAATTTAAATATGGTCAAAAATTCGGTGCTCACACACTCCCTTCTTCACCTTTATTTGTTTGAATTTCTATGACATGCACATCCCTTCCCCTATTCACCTTTATTTGTTTGAATTTTCTATGACATGCACATCCCTTCCCTTGTTCACCTTCATTTGTCTAAATTTGACATGACATCTTTTTCCCTATTCTCCTTTGTTTGCTATGACCGCTCTTCGTCTTCTTCATCCAGTCTAAAACTGCTATATCATGCCTTCCCCATCCTTACTTCCTTATCTGCTTTATTACATTCCCGCATATATTTTTATGAACTAAACTGACTTCTTCTTTTTGTCTTTCTTCTCTATGCTTTCCATGTTTACTTTTGCTATCTTATTTACTGCATTTACATATTTTATCATGCAAATACTTGGCAACGTGTTAATTCTGCATAAAGCATGCTCCACATCATACTCCACTCGTGCCAATTAACAACATAGTGACGCCTGGTGAATTTCTGCGCTTTCCTAAAATTATCCTTTTAAATCGAAAAGGCTTATTTGAGGTAGACTAGTCGATCATGATCATATCGACGGTCTTGTGCCTCTCCCTCTCAAGTTATCCACTTGGGAGTACCAGTCTAGGCCATTATAGAAACTCTATTCTGAGATGACCCAAGGGGTCATTCTGTGAAATTCGAATTCGTTCTAGGCTTAATATACCTAAAAGGGTTAATTTTAAATACCTCTATTTGCATGCGCAATCTCGGCGTGAAACCAGAAAGCTTTTATGTGAAAATATGAGAAATAGTAATTTCTAGAGTTAAAATTTTATTAAAATTGACTTTGGTCAATATTTTTGAGTAAACGGACCCAGAGCCGTGTTTCGACAATCCCGGGAGGTCCGTAGTAAAATTTCGAGGTCCCAAGCCTTATAAATCAATTTTTGAAAGAAATTATTTTGCTGAAATATTAATGAAATAAAGAAAGGAATTTATGTTTGAAACCGTTGGTATCGGGTGCGTATTGTGGTTCCGGAGCTTGATACAGGTTTGTTATGATATTTAGGCCTTGCCTGTGAAATTTGGTGAAAAATGGAGTTCGTTTGACGTGATTCCGACATCCGGTTGATAAATAGTGAACTTTAAGTGTTCTTGAGAAAAATAATGAGTTTTGAGGTTTATTTCATAGTTTTACATGTTATTTTCATGATTTGATCGCACAAGCAAGTCCGTATGATGCTTTTAGACTTGCGTGCATGTTTGGTTTAGAGCCCCGAGGACTCGGGTGATTTTCAAATAGGTTTGGGTTGTGTTGCGCTCGTTCTTTCTTATGCTTCGACGTCATTTCTTCAAGCATAAATGATATCATATTGAACAAATGAGCTCCAATTTCTATTTTGAATGAATTATTAGATCCGTATCATAATTACGGACCCGTATAAAAAAGAATCATCGAATTTGGACATCGTATGAGGATTTTATTGTCATTTTACTAAGGTTGCCAGATTTTTCAGGTTAATTACGAAATTGCCACTAACGGCGTATTAAAAATCTGCACTATTTGCAAATATTAAAACCTACATATCTCCTTCATTATAAAGTCAAATTGAGAGATTCAAAAGCCTAACTTGACTAGAATTTCACAAGGAATCCATTGGAGACATAAACATCAAGTTTTAGGATTGTTTGGGTAGAATTAGGGAATTTTATAAAAATCGAATCTTTACCTTGAATTGAGGTCGGATTTCGAAACTAATTATATATTTGGGTTCGTGAGTGAATGGGTAAATGTAATTTGGTCCGAACCCCGAGTTTAGACCAAACGGGGCCGTGGTCGGGTTTTTACTTTTTTTTTTTAAAAACTTAGAAAAAATTATAATTTTCAGTAAAGTTAGTTCCTTTAGAATTAATTAATGATATTAAATTATGATTAGATTCGAGTGTATTGGATGTGAATTCAAAGGGAAAGGCTATAATTGAGCAATGAGTGGCCTGCGAATTTGAGGTAAGTGTTTGGTCTAACTTTGAGTTGAGGGAATAGGAGTCCTCACTTGTTTTCGATGTGAAATGCATCTGTGTGGTGTATAGGTGAGGTGACGAGTATCTATGCACCACCAAATGGTCTGTTAAACATGATCCCTTCCTAGTTCCCAAGTTAATTGATTCCTGGCTTAATTGTTCTATGTTCATTATTGTTTCTACGATTACTTGACCTTATTATGTTATTGTTAAATATTTTTGTGGTTATTTTAGAAAGAGTATTGGTTGTTTATTTGGTTCCCTTGTGTTACAAAACGGTTGAGTAGTTTGGCATTGTTTCTATGAGGCACATATATATTTATGTTCCTGTTGCTTTCATTTTTGATAATATTGAGAAAATTATGAGAATTCCAGTTTAACTGTCTTAGGATTGTTGAGGTTTACGTGGCTATTTGATTTCAATCGATTATTGCCAATTATTTTTGCAAGTGTGTTAAAAGTGTTGGTTGTTCTCTTGATTCAATCATAGTACATAAAGATTGAGTTGGGTTGACAGCATTACGGTGTTTAATATATTCTGGTCGTTTTATTGTAAAATGATATTGGTTGAAGCTTACGAGCTATATTGTTTTCTATTTGTAATTGTTGAAATAAAGGTGTTGTGAAAGGCTTGGCCTGAACTGTGAAAGTTTTTGATGAATAAACAAAATTGATCGTGATAAGGGGGTTGTGATAAGGGTGGATAATTTATGATATTGTGAATAGGTGGGATCGGGTTGCACGCTGCAACAAGACAATGATAAGGGAGAATATGCATGTTTTACTATTCATAAAATAAATCCTGGAACACTCATTGTTTTATTGATATTATTTCATATTCTGCTTTTACTGTTATTTAAAGTGAAACTTGTTCTGTTTACATTTGTCGAGACATAAATAATGTGAAAGGCTTTGACTTGAATTGTGAAATTATGAATAAATTGATATGATATGTCTGGTGGGAGCGGGTTGCACGGCGCAACAAGGAGTGATAAGGGTGGACAGGTGGGATCGGTTTGCACGCCGCAACAGGAGTAATAAGGGTGATATATTTAGGGAGGAACAATAAGGGTGGACAAGTGGGAGCGGGTTGCACGCTGCAACAAGGAGCGATAAGGAAGGACATTTATATTTTTACTGATTTTCAAAGAAAAACAAAGAGTTGAAAACTTAATATTTTATATTACTATTTTTCATATTTTGGCACTATTTTTATTAAAGTTAAAGTTTGGAAACTTGGAAATTATTTGAGAGTTGATTATAGCTGAGTCCTGGAAAAGGCGCCTGAGTTATTTCATTATTGTTGCAGTACTTAATTATTTGTTTAGATTTTCTTCTTGCTTTATATTTATTGTCTAAGTTATATTTTTCTTGTTCGTGTAGAATTATTTTATTGTGTTATTGTATATATTATCGTCACAGGTTATATGTTATTAATGCCCCGCCGTAGCCTCGTCACTACTTCGTCGAGGTTAGACTCGACACTTACTGAGTACATGGGGTCGGTTGTACTGATACTATACTCTGCACTCTTTTGTGCAGATCCAGGTACTAGCCAGCAATAGAGATTTTTAGAGCAGCCATCTATTTATTCGGAGACACAAGGTATATCTGCCGGCGTTCGCAGATCTCGAGAGTCTTCTCCTATTTTTATAAAACTGTTTTAGTATATTCAGAATAATTACACTATTTCTTTCAGCCCAGTGTTTGTAGTATTCTTTAGTTGTTCGTGAATTTTGACACCAGACTCTGGGGTAGTTCTAGATCTATTATATGATTAGTTCGTGGTTCATTTTTATTCATTTGTTTATTATTTTATCTTTGAAAATCATTTAAATTAAGTTTACTTTAAATTTATTTATTGATGCTTAAGAAAATAATCAAAGGAAATTAGCTACTCGAATTCTAACATTGGCTTGCCTAGCAAGTGTGGTGTTAGGCGCCATCACGATCCCTAAGGTTGGGAATTTGGGTTCGTGACAAGTTGGTATCAGAGTACTAGGTTGCCTAGGTCTTACAATTCACGAACAAACTTGGTAGAGTCTGAAGGATCGGTACGGAGACGTCTGTACTTACTATAAAGTTAGGAACAATTTCACTTCTATTCTACTCCATCGTGCGAATTTATTCTACCATTGATGATTGAAATTTCCTATTCTTGTCTTCTAAAAAATCTTGACAACACAGAAAGCGTCACAACCGGACAAGAGGTGAAGCCCCAATGACAGCTACGATTAGGGGAATAGACAGAAGCGGAGCTCAGTCTAAAGCTCGAACATCAACACCTATTGTAAAGTCTCAAATGGATCTGGACGCAGAGGTTCTAGCTCAGTCGGTACATGTTGGACTAGTCTATATCCCAAAAGGATTTATAGCTACTCCAGTATGGCATAACAAGGGAATAGTTGAAAGCAACAGAGTTGATTTATATGAGCTGGGAAGTTTATCATTTTGAATTATCAGACATTGTGACCTATGGATTCGTTCCAAGTGGGGAATTCCACTGTCAAGGAATAGACTTCGGGGTCATGTGTTATATCGGTTTTGGCCTGGAATGTATAAGGCCTGAGATTTTGCAAGAGATAAAGCTAGGACTTGCGATATGTCTGCTACCTTAATAACCCTATACCTCAGTACCAAAGGAGTGATATAACAAACTTTAAATCTACAGAAGGTTTACTTAGCGTGGAAGTCACGGTTGCTGATTTTGGGGTGCTCCAAAGGGAGTACAGTGGTTGACAAGCTTCTAGACTATATGGTTCGTGCCAAGGTTTATCTGTATAGAGCTCTACTTTTGGGATCATTATGCATCAATAGAGATGAGAGTTACCCCAAAAGAATGATGAAAAAGTATATGAATAAAGGGGGTAGCTCAGTAGTGTTGAGTTAACATAGTAAAAGAAGAACTTGGCCGTCGGTATTTGTGACAAGCCTACGAAGAGGATGACCAGCCAATGCAACATCAATTACTTGAATCATTTCTCATAAATGCTTTTGAAAGATGTGCTTCTCGGACTCTCCATAATATGTGGCGCATAGGGTTTGAACGATTGCATCAGGTCACCATGACGGTGTCAGGATATGCCATCAGGTTTGATAAGTTAGCCTGTCATACTCCTACTTCAGTTCATATAGCCAGAGGGCGAGTCCTCAAACTCATTAAAGGAGTCAATTATGATTGTAAAAATTTTATGCGACTCAGAGCAAGATAATACTTTATTTCGGCTAGTGGTAGGAACTGTTCTAGATTTGGGGGAGTCATAATTCATCAGTGCACTCAGGCTACGTGCCCCATTGCAGTTACAACTCAGCTACATGACCAGCTAGAGAAAAAGGGGGTCGGAATGTCGAAAGTGGAGGTTAGATTCCTAGAGGTGGAGACCCAGCCTGTTGATATATTTTTCATGGTATGGCTAAGGTCGTTACATTAAATGGTGTCATTACAAGAACAATCTCTAATTAGTATAAAGTGATGATTTCCTGAACTTAATACGGTTATGCATAAATATTAAAATTCTTCTAATATGCTCTACTCTCGGGTGAGCTTCGTAACTCAAAAATCTACTTATGTGAATAATTGTATTGTGAGATTATATGGAGATAGCTGCGTCTATCATTACGTGTTGTAATTTTGTTTAATGGAAAATATTTAAAGGAAGGAAATGAAATGTTATGATTGGCACGATACGCATGTTGCTTGTGATTCAGAATTGAGGATGAGATCCTCGCATTTTAATATGATTTGAGATGTTTAAATCGGGCTACGAGCCGCGGTGGAAGTTATGTAAGGATGAGGTCCTGGTGACAGAAATTCTTGTGTTTAAATTCTCCCTTGTGAATTAAAATTTTGTTATAGTACTGGTAGGGAGTCATGCGTGTTAGGCTGATTCAACAATTTATGTATAAAAAATAATGATAATAATCTTAATAAATGAATAAATAATAATAAAAATTAAATAAATAAATAAGGAAAATTAATTAATAAAATGTGCATAGTTTACCAGATCCGTGTTATAATTATTGAGCTTTGACCTACGAGGTATGTGCCTCCCGTGTGGCATTAAATGAGACACGTTAAGTCGAGTATATAATTATGGGGTCTTCATGAATCGCATCTCGTTATCAGTATTGTGAAGGTTTGAAAGGAGATTATTGCTAACGTGAAGCTGTTTGATAATTCCGTAATTGGCTATGAACAACCATTAAGAAAATAGAGGCGGTGAGTATGGGCAGCCTTGCGTATATTCCAGTTGGTGAGAGGCTGCTAGCTTCAGACATTTAGACGTTGGCTAATCAGTTCGTGGGGTTGGATATTTCCCCCAACAATGCTCTATCTTGTACAATCATTCGGTCTTCCCGCGTATTCGGGAGCGATAGGATGATGACCCACATTTGGCGGTCCTTAGGGACACAGTTCGGCACGGTGATGCCAAGCAGGTTACAGTTGGAGATGATGGTGTTTTGAGGATGCAGGGTCGGTTATGTGTGCCTAATGTTGATAACCTTTGTGATTTGATCCTTGAGGAGGCTCACAGTTCTAAGTATTCTATTCACCCAGGGGCAGCTAAAATGTACCAAGATTTGAGACCGCATTATTGGTGGAGAAGGATGAAAAAGGACATTGTGGCGTATGTGGCTCGTTGCTTAAATTGTCAGCAGGTAAAGTATGAACATCAGAGACCTGGTGGTTTGCTACGGCAAATAAAGATTCCTGAGTGGAAGTGGGAGCGTATCACTATGGACTTCATTGTTGGGCTCCCACAGACTCAGAGGAAATTTGATACAGTTTGGGTTATTGTGGATAGGCTGACTAAATCACCGCATTTCATTCTGGTAGACGGTACTTATACTTCGGAGCGGTAGGTAGAGATATATATTCGGGAGATTGTTTGCCTTCACGGCGTGCCGTCTATCATTTCTGATAAGGGTACGCAGTTTACTTCGCACTTTTGGAGGGCAGTTCAGCGTGAGTTGGGTACCCTGGTGGAGTTGAGCACAACATTTCACCCTCAGACTGACGGGTAGTACGAGCGTACCATTCAGATATTGGAGGATATGCTCCGCACTTGTGTTATTGACTTTGGATGTTCGTGGGATCAGTTCTTGCTGTTAGCGGAGTTTGCTTATAATAATAGCTATCAGTCGAGCATTCAGATGGCTCCTTATGAGGCGTTATATGGTAGACGGTGCAGATTTCCAGTTGGATGGTTTGAGCCAGGAGAGGATCGGTTTTTGGGTACAGACTTAGTTCAGGAGGCCTTAGATAAGGTCAAGATTATTCAGGAGAGACTTTGTGCGGCTCAGTCTAGGCAAAAGAGTTATGCCGATCGTAAGGTTCGTAATGTGGCATTCATGGTTAGAGAGAGAGTATTGCTTCGTGTGTCGCCCATGAAGGGTGTTATGATATTTTGAAAGAAGGGTAAGTTGAGCCCTAGATACATCGGGCCATTTGAGATTTTTGATAGAGTGGGGGAGGTAGCTTATAGACTTGCGTCCCCTCCAGGATTATCCTCAGTTCATCCTGTATTCTATGTGTCTATGCTCCAGAAATATCATGGTGACCCGTCCCACGTGTTAGACTTCAGCTCTGTCCAATTGGACAAAGACTTGACTTATGAGGAGGAGCCGATAACTATTTTATACCGGCAGGTTCGTCAGTTGAGGTCTAAGAGTTATCCTTCAGTTTGAGTGCAGTGGAGAGGCCAGCCCGTTGAGGCAGCTACTTGGGAGTCTGAGTCGGACGTGCAAAGTAGATATCCTCACTTGTTTGCCATTTCAGGTAATTTCTATGTCCGTTCGAGGACGAACGTTTGTTTTAGAGGTGGAGATTGTGATGATCCAAGGGGTCATTCTGTGAAATTAGACTCCGTTCTAGACTTAATATCCCTAAAAAGGTTAATTTTAAATACCTCTATTTGCATGCGCAGTCCGGACGTGAAACCAGAAAGCTTTTATGTGAAAATATGAGAAATAGTAATTTCTAGAGTTAAAATCTTATTAAAATTGACTTTGGTCAACATTTTGAGTAAACGGACCCGGATCGGTGTTCCGACGATCCCGGAGGTCCGCAGTAAGATATGGGACTCGGGTGTATGCCCGAAAATGAATTCTGAGGTCCCAAGCCTTAGGAATCAATTTTTTTAAAGAAATTATTTTGCTGAAATATTAGTGAAATAAAGAAAGAAATTTATGTTTGAAACCGTTGTTATCGGGCCCGTATTGTGGTTCCGGAGCTTGATACAGGTTTGTTATGATATTTAGGCCTTGCCAGTGAAATTTGGTGAAAAATGGAGTTCGTTTGAATTCGGCCATCCGGTTGATAAATAGTGAACTTTAAGTGTTCTTGAGAAAAATAATGAGTTTTGAGGTTTAATTCATAGTTTTACATATTATTTTCATGATTTGATAGCACGAGAAAGTCCGTATGATTCTTTTAGACTTGCGTGCATATTTGGTTTAGATCCCCGAGGGCTCGGGTGAGTTTTAAATAGGTTTGGGTTGTGTTGCGTTCGTTCTTTCTTATGCTTTGACGCCGTTTCTTCAAGCATAAATGATATCATATTGAACAATTGAGCTCCGATTTCTGTTTTGAATGAAGTATTAGATCCGTATCGTAATTACGTACCCGTAGCAAAAAGAATCATCGAATTTGGACATCGTATGAGGATTTTATTGTCATTTTACTAAGGTTGCCAGATTTTTCAGGTTAATTGCGAAATTGCCACTAACGGCGTATTAAAAATCTGCACTATTTGCAAATATTAAAACCTACATTTCTCCTTCATTATAAAGTCAAATTGAGAGATTCAAAAGCCTAGCTTGACTAGAATTTCGCAAGGAATCCATTGGAGACATAAAAATCGAGTTTCAGGATCGTTTGGCATGAGAAACGAGACAGAATAGCTGATAAAAAAAAAATATAAAACGGGCAAACTTTTTCTTCTTCAAATTTTCGAACCCACAGACCTAGGATCGAATTTCTATACCAAATATCATCCCCAAGTCATAAGTAGTCAATTCTAAACTTTACTCTTTCAATTACTCATTATTTTTCATCACTTTTAAATAAAGAACTAAGAATTTTTATGGTAAAAATTGAGGGTTTGGGTAGAATTAGGGAATTTTATAAAAATCGAATCTTTACCTCGAATAGAGGTCGGATTTCGAAACTAATTATATATTTGGGTTTGTGGGTGAATGGGTAAACGTAATTTGGTCCGAACCCCGAGTTTAGACCAAGCAGGGCCGGGGTTGGATTTTTACTTTTTTTTTTTTGAGAAAACTTAGAAAAAATTATAATTTTCAGTAAAGTTAGTTACTTTAACATTAATTAATGATATTAAATTATGATTAGATTCAAGTGTATTGGAGGTGAATTCAAAGGGAAAGGCTATAATTGAGCAATGAGTGGCATGCGAATTTGAGGTAAGTGTTTGGTCTAACTTTGACTTGAGGGAATAGAGTCCTCACTTATTTTCTATGTGAAATGCATGTGTTTGGTGTATAGGTGAAGTGACGAGTATCTATGCACCACCAAATGGTCTGTTAAACATGATCCCTTCCTAGTTCCCAAGTTAATTGATTCCTGGCTTAATTGTTCTATGTTCATTATTGTTTCTACGATTACTTGGCCTTATTCTGTTATTGTTAAATATTGTTGTGATTATTTCGGAAAGAGTATTAGTTGTTTATTTAGTTCCATTGTGGTACAAAATGGTTGAGTAGTTTGGCATTGTTTCTACGAGGCACATATATATATTTATGTTCCCGTTGCTTTCATTTTTGATAATATTGAGGAAGTTATGAGAATTGCAGTTTAACTGTCTTAGGACTGTTGAGGTTTACGTGGCTATTTGATTTCAATCGATTATTGCCAATTGTTGTTGCAAGTATGTTAAAAGTGTTGGTTGTTCTCTTGATTCTATCATAGTACATAAAGATTGAGCTGGTTTGACATCGTTATGGTGTTTAATATATTCTGGTTGGTTTTATTGTAAAATGATATTGGTTGAAGCTTACGAGCTATACTGTTTTCTTTTTGCAATTATTGAAATAAAGGTGTTATGAAAGGCTTGGCCTGAACTGTGAAAGTTTTTGATGAATAAACAAAATTGATTGTGATAAGGGGCTATGATAAGGGTGGATAATTTGTGATATTGTGAATAGGTGGGATCGGGTTGCACGCTGCAACAAGACAATGATAAGGGAGAATATACATGTTTTACTGTTCATAAAATAAATGCTGGAACACTCATTGTTTTATTTTCATTATTTCATATTCTGCTTTTATTGTTATTTTAAGTGAAATATTTTCTGTTTACAATTGTCGAGACATAAATATTGTTAAAGGCTTTGAATTGAATTGTGAAAAATTAATATGATATGTCTGGTGGGAGCGGGTTGCACGCTGCAACAAGGAGTGATAAGGGTGGACAGGTGGGATCGGGTTGCACGCCGCAACAAGAGTAATAAGGATGATATATTTAGGGAGCAACAATAAGGGTGGACAGGTGGGAGCGGGTTGCACGATGCAACAATGAGCGATAAGGGAGGGCATTTATATTTTTACTGATTTTTAAAGAAAAACAAAGATTTGAAAACTTACTATTTTATATTACTATTTTTCATATTTTGGCACTACTTTTATTTAAAGTTAAAGTTTGGAAACTAGAAAATTATTTGAAGTTGGTTATAGCTGAGTCCTGGAAAAGGCGCTTGAGTTATTTCATTGTTGTTGCACTCCTTAATTATTTGTTTAGATTTCCTTCTTGGTTTATATTTATTGTCTCAATTATATTTTTCTTGTTCGTGTAGAATTATTTTATTGTGTTATTGTATATATTATCGTCACAGGTTATATGTTGTTAATGCCCCGCCGTAGCCTCATCACTACTTCGTCGAGGTTAGACTCGGCACTTACTCAGTACATGGGGTCGGTTGTACTGATACTCCACTCTGTACTCTTTTGTGCAGATCCAGGTACTAGCCAGCAGTAGAGATTTTTAGAGCAGCCATCTATTTATTCGGCGACACGAGGTATATTTGCCGGCGTTCGCAGATCTCAAGAGTCTTCTCCTATTTTGATAAAACTATTTTAGTAGATTCAGAATAGTTACACTATTTCTTTCAGCCTAGTGTTTGTAGTATTCTTTAGTTGTTCGTGAATTGTGGCACCAAACTCTGGGGTAGTTCTAGATATGTTATATGATTAGTTCGTGATTCATTTTTATTCAATTGTTTATTATTTTATCTTTGAAAATCATTTAAATTAAGTTTACTTTAAATTTATTTATTGATGCTTAAGAAAATAATCAAATGAAATTAGCTACTCAAATTCTAACATTAGCTTTCCTAGCAAGTGTGGTGTTAGGCGCCATATTCCAACTTGAAATGTAAATGCATCATGCTAAACCTAGTACGGGTTGGAGCGTTATTAACGTAACAACCCGCTAAGATGAACCTTGTGCAAAGTCCGATGGGATTTTCACAATCCCAATGGACACTGTCAGATTATGTGCATTACTTGGAGAAAATGTGCCAACTTGTTAATTATTATTATGAAAGTAGTCAAATTTGGAGGGGAAAAGGGATAACCTTTGTTTGTTTGTAGAAAATGAAGCATGAAATCTCCAGGTTCGTTATGGTCCAAAACATCCTTCCCTTGCTACTTGACTGGTGGAAAGACCTTGCACCTTGCGACAAAAATCATGTGAGAAGAGTACTTGGCGACCTTCCATCCCTGATAAACATTCGACCAAATAGAGAATTGATTGAGGCCGCTACCATGTTCTGGGATGAGAAGAGAGTTGTTTTCCGATTTGGAAATATAGAAATGACTCCTCTCCTAGAAGAAATATGAGGCTTCACCAAGTTGCCATGGGGTAGTCCAGGATTACTGGTACCAAAAAATCGCCCTCCCTGTAATTTTCTGAAAATGATGGGTTTCAAGAAGAATGACAAACTTATCACGCCCCGAACCATGGCCTGGGCGTGACACGACACTCGGTGCCTGACTACATGTGACCGAGCGAACCAACTTTATGGCTGGATCAACATGTTTTATAACTATAAGCAAGATATAAATATACAACATGATGATCTGCTAAAGAGTCTGATTGAAATATCATAGATGGGGGAAATACTGAAAAGTCTGCAAGTCTAAGCGAGTAGCCGACAAGGCTAACACATAAAAGCCTGCTAACATCTGACTGACTGAGCTATAGTCTACGAAGCCTCTAAATAATACTGAGATGCTAACTTTTTACCGATACAAGGTATCTACACCCTTCACAAGGTATCTACACCCTTCACGCCAGTTGTGGTACAAACCCAGGAAACAAACCCAGGAACCCTTTGAAGTTGAGGTATCTACACCCTTCACTATGATAGTAGCTCCCACCCCATCTTGCAAGTCTGATGCCATCCCATAGGACTATATTGTGGAAGCAAAGAGAAAGGGAAAAGCAAAAATGAAGGAAACAGGTGTGGCATAAGGTATAATTACAACTGGCAGAGTTTATACAACTGAGAACCTGGGAGGAACAAGCAAGGAAGCTGCACCTAAACCGCCTGTTTTCGAGACTGGCACTGATGATCTTTGGAGAAAGGTAAAAGCGAGGATATAGTCTGTTGTTTACCACCTGAACAAAACTCCTGCTCATATATCTATCTTGTCATTTCTGCAAAACTCGGATGCGCACATGGATGCTTTGATGAAGGTTTTAAGTGAAGCTTATATACCCACCAACATCACTACTGGGGAGATGGATAACATGGTCGGACAGGTATTGGAGAGCCACAAAATCACTTTTCATGAAGATGAACTACCACCAGAAGGACTGAGTCACAATAGGGCGCTACACATCACGATGCAATTTGAAGATAAGTTTATTGCCAGGGTCTTGATAGATGGGGGTTCAAGTCTCAACATATGCCCATTGACCACTCTGAAGAGACTAGGTAAAGGCATGCACGGGATACGGATGGGGAGCATGAATGTGAAGGCGTTTGATGGATCTTAGAGAGAGACCATTGGAGAAATCAACCTCAGTCTACAAATGGGTCCGACTTGGTTTGATGTCGAGTTCCAAGTTCTAGACAGATCTGCTACCTACAATCTATTGCCGGGACGACCCTGGATACATGTCGCCGGTGCAGCGGCTTCAACTTTGCTTCAAGTTGTGAAGTTTGAGTGGAATCATCAGGAGGTGATCATCTATGGATATGGAAGTAATCCCATCTACACAAATCAGATTGTGCCGGTCATCGAAAATAGAAAGAAGCTGGGTGGAGAAACATACCATCCCAGTGAACGAGTCAACACAATTGAAAAGGACTGATGGTGGAGCAACAAGATAGAAAGCATACTGCTATGGATGGGGTATGAACCCGACAAGAGTCTCGACAAAAATCTTCAAGGGATCACCAAATTAGTACAACCACAGTACCATGGTACGTGGACTCGGATACGAATACACATGGAAAGAATACCAGGATTAGTCACCACAGTGGTGTGCTCCTTATTATCCACTGGAACAACCGGTACCACCTCTGTACTAGACATTTCATCAAGCTGACATGATGTAGGGATCTGAGGAAGATGAGGTTTTAGCTGGCATGAGCAAGCTATTTCTGGATTAAGAAGACATGGACTGCAGTGCAATAGTTGAGGAGGAGGAGGAAGACCTTACCATTCAAACCATGGAGGAAGGAGCTATTCTCAAGAATTGGACCGCTGCACCATCCCGGTCCCATCGAGTTGCTAGGTAGTCTGGCAAATTAACATGAATTTTTTTTTTAAATATAGTTTTGAGCATTTGAGAGATTTTTTAGTATTTTGTTTTGAAATAATTGCTCGAGCCATTAGGTCGCACTTGTTGACTTTTTAAAATTTTATTAATGCATTACTGCTTTTTGTATTTATTATTATCTTTTGCATTTTTCTTTTTGAGCATAATTATTATCTATCCCGATGAACCTACGATTGTGACATGTAATGAAACATAAGGGTGGTGATTCAGAGGATCTGAAAGATGATATAATACCTGAGGAACTCATCATAGAAGTAGAAAACTTTGAGAATAAACCAAAATCTAATTTGGAGGAAACTGAGGTCGTTAAATTAAGGGATTCCAAAACGGTCAAAGAAACACGTATAAGCATTCATCTATCACCGTCAAAAAAGGAAGAATACATCATATTCCTAAAAGAATATGAAGACATTTTTGCATGGTCCTACGACGATATGACTGGTTTAAGCACATCCATAGTAGCTCACAAGCTACCCACTAATCCCAAGTGTCCACCGGTAAAGCAGAAGCTCAGAAAGTTCAAACCGAATATGAGTTTGAAGATAAAAAAAGAGGTCACCAAGCAAATCAAAGCCAAGGTTCTCGTCGAATACCCGACTTGGTTGGACAACATTGTGCCAGTTCCAAAGAAAGATGGAAAAGTTAGAGTATGTGTCGATTATCGAGATCTGAACAGAGCAAGTCCCAAAGATGATTTCCCGTTGCCCAACATACACATACTGATTGACAACTGTACCAAGCATGAGTTCCAATCCTTTGTGGATTGCTTCACAGAATATCATCAGTAGTAATAGCAACGCGACAATTTATATGAGTAAATAAATAGCGCAAATATTGTTCATATTAATGTTTATATTTATAAATATCGCTCTTTACGGTTGTGCGAGGCCATCCTTTATAAGTAGGATTACAAACTTTTCTAATATAATGCACAAAGTGAGGGTTAGAAGGAAAACTATAGCGTAAGCACATAACAATAACCATTTTTCTCAATTCTTCACGATCTTTATTTGGATCGTAATATAAAATTCCACCGGTAACAGTGTTATTCCCGGTTGAACTAGATTTGACCCGGTACTAGGGTTAACCTGAGTGCCTACACTTGTCGCCTCTTGCGCAGCTTTCATTTGAAGAAATATAGTTTATCTCTAGGGTGTGTCTTTGTGTGTCTAGTCAAACTACCCGTACCACTACGGTCTCCAGTAAATTTATGAGCCATCAAAGTCCTACAAGTTTTACACTTAGCTTTATTTTGATCTCTTAGTTGAATAAAAAAGTGCCAACAAGATATGTTTCGCACCGTTTAGAAGGTAGTCTATTAAAAGAAAGGGTTACTACAGGAGGGTCAGGCGGGACATCATTTGGATTAATATCAGTTGGGTTAACTTCATTTACATGACTAGTAGGTGTATCATCTAAATTCGGTTGTGTTTCATCTAAATCTATATTTTCATCATCATTTTCATCAATAGTTGGATTACCATAAAGAACATTCATATATTCATCATTTAATTGTTCACCTGGTGCAATATCATGGTAAAATTGACTATCGGTAAATTGAAATAAAGGGTTATCACTATCAAGAATAACAGGTGGAGGAGGACGGGTAACAAGTTTGGGTCGGGGAGCCGGGGGAGGAGTAGTAGCTTGGCTACTAGATTCACCAATCTTGGATTTTCCCGTACTTTTACCAAACATATTTTTCAAATAATAAGACATATTAATTATAATTATACTAACTAAAACAAACAAAACTATAGTATTAAAACTTAAGAGTTGGAACGAATTTACCGAATTGACGAACAACTTCTTGAAAATTGTATATCGTTGAAGACTTGAATACTTCAATTCACAAACTTCACAATTTTGCACAAATTGCAATAATAAAGTAAGCAATTATAGAAGAAAATTAGAGAGAGATTGAGAGAGATTGATGATTTTGTGAGTAAAAATGAAAGAATGAGGGGGTATTTATAGTTGAGAAAAGGGAAAAAGTGTAATTATAAAAAGTTGGGGGTTAAAACAAAGTTTGGGGGGCAAATGAAAATTTTTGAAAGTGCCAAACGGCTAAATTGGCAGGCCAACGACTATTTTTTAAACTTTCAACCGTTGGCCAATTTAAAAAAAAAAATTGAAAAATAGCCGGGCCCGGTTGAACCGACCCAGGCCCGCCAACCGGTCCCAGGCTTAACGGTCCCGGGCTCGCGGTCTCCCCATGCTGGACCGACCCTCTGTGGAATCCTAGGACCGCTTGGGCCCGGACCATACGGGCCAGCCCGTTTAGCGCAAAGCCCATGTGGGTTCGCGGGCCTGGGCCTGTCCCGGGCTGGGCCCGGACCACAAGACAATCTTAGTTGGAGGATGTTCTTCGACGGAGTAGAAAACTTCAACGGAGTAGGTATCAGAGTTGTCTTAGTATCAGAAATCAGCTAACATTATTCGGTATCTGCAAAACTCAGGTTTCCATGCACCAATAATATGGCAGAGTATGAGGCCTGCATCTTGGGACTCAGGTTGGCCATTGACATAAACGTTCAGGAGCTGCTGGTAATCAGAGATTCAGATATTTCGGTGCACCAGGTTCTAGGGGAATGGTCTACGAAGAACACCAAAATATTGTCATATTTGCACTGTGTACAAGAGCTGATTAAAAGGTTCACAAAGATAGAATTCAAATATGTTCCGAGGATCCAGAATGAGTTTGCAAATACGTTAGCCACTTTGTCTTCCATGATACAACACCCAGATAAGAATCGCATCGATCCTATCCCAATAGGAATTCATAAGCAGCCAGCTTATTGTGCTCATGTTGAAGAAGAGATTGATGGAAATCAGTGGTTCCACGACATCAAGGAATACTTGGCAAAGGGAGAATATCAAAAGTACACTACCCATACTCAGAAGCGCACGCTTCGAAGATTAGCTAACCATTTCTTTCAAAGCGAAGGAATTCTATATAGAAGGACTCATGACCTAGGATTGTTGCGGTGTGTCGACGCTAATGAGGCATCCAAATTGCTCGAAGAAATACATGACGGAACCTACGGACCGCACATGCATAGTTTCATGATAGCCAAGAAGAAACTAAGATCAGGGTATTTCTGGATGACTATGGAAACAGACTGCATCAAGTATGTTCAAAAGTGTCACCAATGCCAGATACATGCTGACATGATACGAGTACCACCCAATGAACTCAATACAACAAGTTCACCCTGGCCTTTCTCCGCTTGGGGTATGGACTTCATCAGTCCAATCGAACCCGCTATTTCAAATGGGCATAGGTTCACTCTGGTGGCCATAGACTACTTCACAAAATGGGTTGAAACTGCATCTTATAAAGCTGTAACTAAGAAGGTTGTAGCGGATTTTGTTCGGGACCGCATTGTTTGTTGATTTGGAGTACCAGAGTCAATCATTACTGACAATGCCGCCAATCTCAGCAACGATTTGATGAAAGCCATGTGTGAAACATTTAAGATCAAGCATAGGACTCCATAGCATACAGGCCGCAAATGAAAGGATTTGCAGAAGCTGCCAACAAGAACATCAAGAAGATATTGAGGAAAATGATGGACAATTACAAACAATGGCACGAGAAGCTACCATTTGCTTTACTTGGGCATCGTACCACAGTTTTCACATCAACTAGGGAAACTCCCTACCTACTGGTTTATGGTACTGAAGCCGTTATTCCAGACGAAGTGGAAATTCCTTCTTTAAGAATCATACAAGAAGCTGAGCTCAGCAATGCAGAATGAGTACGAAGCCAGTATGAACAACTAGCTCTCATTAATGGGAAAAGAATGAATGTGGTATGTCACGGTCAACTCTACCATAACAGAATGGCAAGAGCTTTCAACTAAAAGGTCAGGTCAAGGCAATTCGCACCGGGGAAATTGGTGCTAAAGCAAATCTTCCCGCACCGGGATGAAGCCAAGGGGAAGTTCTCACCCAACTGGCAGGGCCTGTACATGGTTCACTGGGTATTGAAATGAGGAGTACTTATACTTGTAGAAATGGACGGAGAGATTTGGCCGAAACCTATCAATTCAGACATAGTCAAGAGATACTATGTTTAAGATTGTTTTCATTTTTCTATTTGATATAACTGAACTACGCTTGACCTGATTTCAATTTAAGAGGGGATACGTAGGCAGCCATGTTGGTTCAGTCGCATCATAATAAAATCTTCATTTCCCTATGGTCAGAACTGGGGAAAGATCTCGAGTTTGCCCTATTTCATCATGTTTGGAACAACTAAGGAATGTGTTGCCAGAAGTATGCATTTAAACTAGGGCAGAATTTTGAGAAGGACCCTTAAACTTCTAAAGCAAAGAGGTTGCAATGTCCCGAAATGCGTCACATTCATCATTTCATCTAAATTGTTTGATCTCGTGTATCACATATTTCAAACAACTACAATTCTGAAAATAATAATTTGTCAAATACATGCATGTTTTTCGAAAAAGTTTGTTTCTGTGGAAGCCAGATGTTACCTAGGGTAACTCAAGCAGGGTCTCAAGGAAAAAGGAAAAGAAGGGAAATCGAGAGCACAGACCAACCGTTCCCCCGCAAAACTTACAATTTTTATTTGAACGCAGGCATAATGAACATAACATGAATATTCGCAAATACGTACACACAGCAAAACCTCTATAACAACAAAGTTTCCAAGCGCAAACACATCAAGCTAAGAAATACTTTACTCTCTCGCAGTTATTCATTGCTTTTCTTGCATAGGGATAATCACTGCCCTCATCATCGCACAAGGCTAAAGACTTCCTTCTTTGCATAAGACTAAGCATCGTCTCCATTCCTTGCATGAGGCTAAGCACTGCCTCCATTGCTGCATAAGGCTAAACACTGCCTTTATTTGAGACTAAGCACTGTCTCCATTCCTTGCAAGAGGATAAGCATTGCCTCCATTACTGCATAAGGCTAAACATTGTCTCTCTTTGCATGAGACTAAACACTGTCTCCGCTACATTGAATGAGACCAAGAATTGTCTCCGCTCATTGCATAAGGCTAAGCACTGCCTTTTCTGCATGAGACTAAGCATTGTCTCCGCTACTTGCATACGACTTGGCACTTCCCTCACCTTGCATAAGGCTAAACCACTGCCTTTCTTTGAGACTAAGAACTTTCTCCATTCCTTGCATGAGGCTAAGAATTGCCTCCATTACTGCATAAGGTTAAATATTGCATGTCTTTTGCATGAGACTAAACACTGTCTCCACTGCACTGCATAAGGGTAACCACTATCTCATTTCTTCGTATAGGGCTAAACACTGCCCTCATCTCATACAAAACTAAGCCTTGTCTTGTCTCTTCCTTGCAGATGACTAAGCATCACCTTTTTCCTCTATCAAATGATTGATATCCCCATATCTTTGCATTTCACGGGCTGAAACATCACCACATTGTCTGAAGGCGTCACAGTCCGAAGGAACCATCCTCATAGCCTGAAGACACCATTCCATATCCTGAGGATCTCTCAAAACTGCACATCATTATTCAAATGCGTCATAGTCCAAAGGCACCATCCTCATGGCCTGAGGACACCATTTCATGGCCTGCGAATCCCTTATTATACGCTTCATGACCCAGGACGTCATGTTCTAAGGACATCATCCTCACCATCCAAATACAACCTTCATGGTCCAAAGGGAATTTGCATCATGCTTAAATTTTTGCAATAATCCATTATATTTGTGTCACGACCCAAAATCCATAAGGTCGTGATGGCGCCGGACAGCACTGTCAGGCAAGCCAATCATTAAATGGTTAAGTTAAATTTCCTGTTTTAGCATTTTTTGAAATCATTACCTTTCACTTAACACGTAATATCTAAATAAAATCCATTAAGTAGAAATAACAGTCCAATATTCCATTTTGATAAAATACACCCCAAACACATCCCAGAACCCGGTGACACAAATACATGAACAATTTCTAAGAATTTATAAAATTATTACAAAGCTTGTCCGAGATACAAATTGGACAAGGAATTTAAAATAAAATACAAATACATATGAGGAAGACTCTGCCGGCTGCGGGTCGTCTCCGGATGATGCAGCCCGTCTAAGTATCCAAGTCAGCCACTTTGCTATGAAGGTACCTGTGCAAAAAAATGCACAGCATGTGTAGCATGAGTACGAAAACAACATGTACTCAGTAAGTATCCTGCCTAACCTCATAGAGGTAGTGACGAGAGGTCGAATTAGACACTTGCAAGAAGTCAATTAAAATCAAGTATAGTAACAAAATGAATCAATACGAAACAAAGTAATAATATATATCAAACGGGTATAATTACACGGTACGATCCCTTCCTTACAATTTATTCAGCTCTCAATTTACAATTTACTTCTGTAACCAAAACATATACATAGATACGACTTCACCAAAAGGTTATTATACTTCAATTTAGGGAAAACCCTTAGGTACACTGGCTTCTAGCCAAACATTACGCACGATTCAATGGGGACAGTAAGTACATAGGAAAGGAAATGTCGAGGCGTACGGTCTGATCCAACATAAAAGTAAACAGTGCACTGCCGAAGGGTCGAACGGTGAATACCATAGATGTATCTTTCAATCCGTTGTGGCGTACGCCCACTCCCATGAGAGTGTGGTACATAAATCCTGCCGAGGCGAACGGTGTTTAACCAAATAATTAGACCCTTTGACTAAAGCTTATTTTTAAGATGAATACGAGTTACTGAAAATCAAAGTAGTGAAGAAAAATGAATAACAGACAGTATTGCAGAAATAAAAGATCAAAGTTAATTGTATTCGAGAATCAGATGCTTTTACAAGCTGTATTCCCCTCCCTTATATAGGAGATTCTTACAACGTACGTATCTTGCTATGGTTACTCATTAATGACTAATTATGACATTAATGAGGCGTTACAAAGGATAACGGTAATTGGGGTTCGGTTACATAACGTTCGAGTAATCAATTGTGGTTCCTTGAATCTTCCCGTAGCTTTGTCTAGATTCATTCTAACCGTGCCTCTCTCCCATTTTGATCAAGTTGAGTTTCCCGTGGCTGATAAGTTCGTGGGTTTACTGAACCGTGCCTCTTTGTACCGTATCTCTTCAAAGAATCACACCCAGCTATTGTGTCTTCCTGTGTCCACGTGACTGGTTGAGTTGTCAAAAGTTGGCTTACGTGTAAAACCCTTTTTTACCAATACAGATAGTCCCCCCACTTACCATATATTTAACGATTAATATTTAGTACGTGGATCATTTATGGCGGGAATATTTTGCCGCCTCTTTTCCTTGAATCAGTGTATCCTTCTCTGCACCATAGGCGTCGTTTTTCACTTCCATTTAATGCTCATACCACATGTTCTTTTCGGATTGGTTTTGCATTTACTTGGCACCTTTTAGGGCTTTTTACGGTTGTGCCAGTCCCGAAGTGACATCTTCAATTATGACTTTTCGTCATTATTTTCCTTTTTCTTCATGTTTGACGTTTGTCTTCAAGTATAAATACATGTTTTCTTTGCTTTGCTTCCACGAAACACTTTTCTAACTTTGTCTTTTGTAAAGAACTTTCTTCTTTGCCTTTGTAAACATGTATTCTTCAAACCAACCTCAAAGAGTAATAGATATTGAGAGTTTAACGCCATCTTCTGCTCCGACTGGGAGTCGGAGGGGTGGTAGACTTAGAAGTATAGGATCCACTCCTTCGAGGGGCTCCTCTTCTTCTCAGATAGTTCCTCCTCTTCCATTAGATCTCCAGTTTCTCCGAGGTTTAGGGTTTCTCGATCTTTGTCTAGAGGTAGAGGTGAATGCCTTCATGAACCCGGAGTCGATGAAATTGTCCCTGCTGAGTTTGTTTTTGCTAGGGATTGTCAAGTTCTAGTAGATCAATCTTCTTCTCTTGATAGTGTCGAAAGATATCCTACCCTTATAACTGAGGGTCAGATTTCCCTTGTTCGTAGGGAGTGCTTTTGGAGGTCTGACTTTTCTGTCTATATTCCGAATAGTAATCAAATAATAACGTCTTACAAGATGGGATATTATTTTGTTTATACGTATCCTTTCACTTTAGGGTTTAGACCCTCCATTGACCCAGTTATAATTGAGTTTTTCCTTTTTTTTAATATCTGCTTAGGACAAGTTGGCCCGCTTGTGTGGTGAGTTGTCGCATGTATTAGGAGTTTGTCTTCTTTAGCCTCGGTTCCTTTTACCTTCAACAATCTTATTCACCTCTACTCTCCTACCTTATTTCGTGAAGGGGTTTTTACGCTGACTGCTAGAAGCAAAAGAGTGCTGGTAACCCCTGGAGACGATAAGGATAGGGGCTGGTACCTCCGGTATGTTGTTTTACCCACTATTGGTTTAGTGGGTGAAGAAAATCTTCCCTTCCCTGAGAAGTGTAATCGCGCACGTGAGTATGCTTTAGCTCACATTTAATTTTTCTCGTTTTGACTTGAGATGTTTTATTAACACCGTATCTATTTTTTTCTTCTCTCAGCAATCATGAATACTGTTGAGAATGTCTCTGGTATTCGTGATTTGGTAGAAAAATTGTTATATGTTGCTCCTTCAGAAAAGATATCTTGGAAGTACCTAGCTGGGAGGTATGGTTGGCAAGTAAAGACCCACGGTAAGTGAAGATTTTGTTCTTGCTTCTTCCCTTACTCGAGTCTCTTTTTTTCTTGTTTAACTATTTTTTCCTTTTTAATAGGGTTCTCTGATCGTGGGGTGTCTGCTTCATCTATCCCGAAGATGTCCTTGGCTCAGGCCTAGGAAATTATTGTTGGTTCATCTTCCTCGAAGAGGAAGATTAGTTAGTCTCATTCCGTAGAAGAGGAAGAAGAGGGTGCTTTTGTGCACAGGCCACGGAGAAGGCGAATGGTTTTAGATGATGAGTTTATAGCCTCAACCTTGACTTCCGAGTATGTGATTGAGCCCCCTGTCCTTGATGATGTTTCACATTCCCCTATTCATGAGGGTGTTGATCTTGCTCCTCACGACGTCCCTTTGGCTGTTGTCTTTCCTGCTTCTTTGAGAGAAGTTGTTTCGTCTGTTCCTTTGGCTATTTCAACTTCTGATGTTGCTTTGCTTGTAACTTCTTCAACTTTTCAACTCTCTGTGCCTGTTTCTTTGCCCGTGGCTTCTCCAGCTCCTCAACCTTCTGTGCCTATTGTTTTTCCATCTCTGCCTGCCTCCATGCCTTCCATTAGGGAAGTAGGGTCTTCTAGCAGAGAGATGCGGTAGGTGGTAATAGAGGGTCCAGCTGAGGGGAACCTTTTCAAGAAAACGGGTGAGCCCGAAGTGTGGCTCAAGCCTTTGATAGGTCCATTTGAGAAAGCAAATCTAGCCAGCCACAGTGCTCTTACATGGGCCAATGAGGTCGTGCATACTTCTTTGAAGGTATGGTGCAAGTTATCTTCTTTCACTCTCGTATATGTGATTTACCATATTTGACTCGTTTATTTCTTGTAGATTAACCTTATAGGCATGAAGCTTATGAAGAGGATTTCAAACACGGACCAAGAGACAAAAGAGATGCAGGCCGATGTTGATAATTGGAGAGCACAATATGATAGCCTAAGGATTGACATGGATGCTTTAGAAGAGGAAAGGAGTACCTTGAAGCGGCAGATGAGACTTATGGAAGCAGAACTGGCAGTGGAGAGGGATTTTTGCAGTCAAGCTGATAAAGATAAGAGTGTTCTGGAGTCTTCGTTCACGGAGCAGCTGTCCCGTGCCTCAGAGGAGATTAGAGACTTGAAGAACTTGTTGGGGAAGAAGGAGGAATACTCAGGCGAGCTCGTGCAATCACTCGCTCGTACTCAAGAAGACCTTCATTGGGCTTTAGACAAAGCACAAACTTTAGAGGAGTCGATTATTCCATTAAGGGCCGCCCATGAAGCTACAGAAGCGGAGAAGGACAGATTGAGAGCTGAGCTTCAAGTATGGGTAAAGGATTATGAAGATTTGGAAGAGGTGGCTGTTGTCGATGTGAGTTGGGCGTATATGAATTCTCGCCATGACACATTGATGGAAATGAATCAAGAGGGTTTTGACCTTAGTGTTGAAATAGCTAAAACGAAGGAAGCCATGGAGAAGGATCAACAAGGTCATAACCTCTCTTCACCTGATGGTGAGATTCCAACCGCTCATGCCTCATCATCCCCTGTTGCTCCCGCTCCTTCTCCCACTGAAGTCAACCCCTCTCTTGAAAAGATTTAGTTGGTTTATCCCTTTTTTTTATCTTTTTCTTTGTATCAATTGGTGGTTACCCCTAGCCCCATCGGGGCTAAATTTTGATTTCCTTTAAGTCCCCAAATGATAAATTAGGGGAACCACAATGTATATAAAAATTTTATATGGCTAAGTATAAGTTAATACTTAATTTTAGCCGTTTTAATATATAAATGTTAGTTCGAATTTTGTTGAGTTTCTGTTTCACTCTTTAAGTCTTTTGCATGCTTCATTTTTCGAGGTTTTAGTTTTACCTTCGAGTTTTGCATGGGGAATGCTTTAGACTACTCGTACCTTTTTTGTAATAGGCACGATGTCATATCAAATGTGTGCCTTTTTGTAATTGGAATAGTTTATGGAAGAGGGCCCTTTCTAATTGACATGAAGAAGATGTCTCAACTTCATGATAATGCAATAGAGTGATAGCAATTTTACACATGTTTAAAAATGTTTCCAAGGAAAGTTTTTTGTTTGAACTTCCATTTACATTTTACATATGTTTGGTTATCGTCTAAAACTCACGTTTGCAACTGTTTTTGTTTAACAGATTTGATATACTCTTGTATTTCGTAATTGTTTTTCATAGGTAACAATTTTTTGATATTAATATAAGGAAACAACTATTTTTTACTAGTAATAATTTTTATAAAGATTGGGGTTTTTACCCGCAACTGTTTTGGAAACAGTTTTCTAATAAGTACGAGGGAAATGTTTCTTATTCGTAACTGTTTTTATTTGATAACAGTTTCTTGAACAAATACAATGATTTAGATCTTTCATCCATAACTGTTTTATTTGAGAACAGTTTTTTGAATGAGTACATTGATGATGATCTTTTACCCCTAACTGTTTTTGTTACAACAACTTTGAATAAGTATAAAGATGTACATTTCTTTCTCGTGACTAATATTTTGCCTTTCAACCTGAATATGTTCGAAGGTTTTTGCTTTTTGCATTAGGCTTTGTATTTGGATGGATCTTTTGATTTCTTTCAATTCTGCTCGTGTCACTTGTCTCGTTGGATAGATGGGTCTTCAGACTCGAGCTTTTGACTTTCTGATAGTTATATTTGCTTCGTCTTAGCCTTCCATACTGTATAGTCTCCCAAGTGTTTGAGCTTTTAAGAATGAAATCTCGAGCACTTGATTATTCCTTACTTGTGGTCCTTTTCCTAAAAAGGAAAAACATTTCGGACTCGAAGGTATATAGTTTTTGAGATGATGACTGCTTAACCCTTTTAAAACGTCCATCAGAAAGTGTAACCCTAGACCGGGAACTGTGTTATTTTCTCACGTCTTTGCAGGTCTAATATCATCATCTGGTGATGGGTTAGCTTTATTCCTATCATCTAAAAAAGTTTGTAAGATTTTTAAATGTTCAAAATAAAATCGAACGTGTGATACCTGACGGGGGTATTCTTTTCTTTTAGAAGTAATACTTCTTTTGTTGGATGGCGTTCCAGCTTCTTGGTAGAACTCTGCCATCCATAGCTTCCAACTCATAGGCGCCTTTCCCAGCTATGCCTCGGATTTTGTAAGGTCCTTCCCAGTTTGTATATTTAGCTTTCCTGCACCTGCTTCTTTCATTGACTGAAAGACTTTTTTGAGGAAGAAGTCCCCAATCTTAAAGTAACTGAGATGAGCTTTACGGTTGTAATAACGCTCTATGATTTATTTTTGAGCTGCCACCCGTATCAATGTTGCTTCTCTCTGTGGTTCGAGCAGGTCCAGGTTGATCCTTAATTCGTCATCATTTTCACCTTCCATGGCTGTTGAGAACCTTATGCTTGGTTCGCCAATCTCCACGGGTATTAAGGTTTCTGAGCCATAAACAAGCGCGAATGGAGTTTCTCCCGTGGCTATCTTTGAAGTTGTTATGTATGCCCATAGTATCGCTAGTGACTCATCAGGCCAATTTCCTTTGGCTTTATCCAGCCGATTCTTTAGATTATTGATGATGACCTTATTTGTTGACTCATCTTGACCATTAGCCATGGGGTGGTACGGCGTTGAAGTGATCCACTTAATTTTCCAACTTTCGAAGAATTCTGTGATTTGCAAGCCTATGAATTGTGGGCCATTATCACACACGATTTCCTTTGGTATTCCAAAGCAGCTTATTATGTTTCGCTATAAGAAGCTTTTAACTTCCTTTTCTCGCACTTGTTTGAACGCTTCTACCTCTACCCATTTTCTAAAATAGTCGGTTAGTACGAGTAAAAATCGTACATGTCCTTTAGCTATGGGAAGAGGTCCCACTATGTCCATCCCCCATTTCATGAAAGGCCATGGGGATATTATTGGATGTAATAATTCNAGGCATTTAGCTAGGGGTCCTCCGAACATCTTGCGATAAAGTGAGTTGCGAATAAGGCAGTACCGTGCAACTTTGCGGTGAAGTGCTTGAGCTGCTTTCCTGTCTTCAGGTACGGTGTCATTCTGCAAAAAATTAAGAATTTCGTTTCTCCAGTCCTAGGTTAGGTTGTTGAAAGTTACCTCTTTCCTGTCCTGGTATATTATTGAATGAAATAGCTCAACGACAATTGTATTGTCTTTGTTCGTTACTTCCGTAACTGCGGCGAGGTTAGCTAATGCATCTGCTTCTGCATTTTCCTGTCTAGGTATTTGCATTACCTTCCATGTTTTGAATTGTCTCACGAGGTCTCGTGCTTTTTCAAGATACTGTTGCATTCTAGTCCCTCGAGCGATGTAAATCCCCTGTATATGATTTATTACCAGTTGGGAGTCGCTGTTGATCACAATTTGCTCGATTGAGAGCTCCCGTGCG
>MDKI01196177.1:0-30283 GCA_005239505.1 Nicotiana paniculata | reverse complement strand
TAGAAATCAATGTTTTGTCACTTCAATGGTTTCTTCTCTTCGAATCCTTCGTCTGCCTTCCAACCCTCGTTAAGTTGTGTTTTAGGGGTCTATTTATATGTCTAGGACAAACCCTAAACGTGTAGGAGACTTCTATTCCAACTGGGAAACACTTAAACTTGTCAAAACTCGGAGTTGACCGAAACAGGGGCCTGGCGTTTGGGCCCTAACGCCTGGATAACGCCAGGCTAGAGCTGGTGTTTGGACTCCAACGCCTGGCTAACGCCAGGCTAGTGCTGGCGTTTGGACTCTAACGCCAGGCAGGGCCAGGCGTTTGGGCTCTGGCGCCCAGCTATAGCCCGGTGCACTCCTCCTCGCCTCTTGAGCATATTTTCGATGTATTTACATCCATTTAGCTCGGTTTCCATCTCCGATTCACCTACACATGAAATAGACTCTATTATGCACATAAAAAGTGTATTTTTATCATTAACACACATAAAATGTAGGGCATATAACATGTTAAACCATGAATTCTAGCCTCGCATCAGGCTCCCCGTCCGCAGGTGCGGCCACACCAGAAGGCCTGCACCGGTTGCCCTTTGCTGTAATTTTTCCCAACTTCCAACCTCCCGAAATCTTCCGAAATCAATCCCGAGCCCCTTGGGGCTTCAACCAAAAGTACCAACAAGTCATATATCAATACACCAACCTAGTCGAACCCTCGGAACGCTCAAAATAACATCAAACACCAAATCGAATCCAAATTCAAGACTAAGGATTCCTAAACTTTCGAAATTCGCCAACGATGCCGAAACCACCCAAACCACATCCGAATGACCTGAAAATTTGCACACATATCCTAAATGACACTACGGACCTGCTCCAACTTCCATAATTCCATTCCGAACCCAATATTTGATTTTCCACTGCCGACCGAAAATTGCCAAAAATCCAATTTCGCCAATTCAAGCCTAATTCTACTCCGGACCTCCGAATGACATTCGAACACACTCCTAAGTCCCAAATCACCTAATGAAACTATCTGAGCCACGAAACCCCCATTCCGAGATCATTTACCTACAAGTCAACTTCCGGTTGACTTTTTCAACTAAATCACCAATCAAAGAGATGAAGTGTCTCATTTCTCACCACAACCAACCCGAACCCGAATCGATAAACCCATCGCAACACAAAAGAGCTCAACCAAACAAGAATGAAGCAGAAATGGAAAGAAAATAGGGCTAAACTCTCGGAACGACCGGTCGGGTCATTACATTCTCCCCCTCTTACACAAACGTTAGTCCTCGAACGGGTCTAGAAACATACCTGGAGTCTCAAATAGGTTGAGGTATCTGCTCCGCATCTCCCGCTCGGTCTCCCAGGTGGCCTCCTCGACCGGCTGCCCTCTCCACTGCACTTTTACTGAAGCTATGTCCTTAGACCTCAACCTTCTGACCTGACGACCCAAAATAGCTACCACCCTCAAGCTGAACCGAACTAAAGTCCAATACATGAGAAGGGTCACCAATATACTTCTGAAGCATGGAAATATGAAATACCGGATGCACGCTCGACAAACTAGGTGGTAAGGCAAGTCTTTAAGCCACCTCTCCAACCCTCCGAAGCACCTCAAAAGGCCCAATGAACCGGGGATTCAACTTACCCCTCTTCCCAAACCGCATAACACCCTTCATGGGTGACACCTTCAGCAGGACTTTCTCCCCAACCATGAAAGATATATCCCGGACCTTCCGGTCTGCATAACTCTTCTGCCTAGACTGCGCCATGCGAAGCCGTTCCTGAATCAACTTCACCTTATCCAGAGCATCCTGTATGAAATCCGTACCCAAGAGTCTGGCCTCGCCCGACTCAAACCAACCAACCGGAGATATACACCTCCTCCCATACAAAGCCTCATATGGAGCCATCTGAATGCTCGACTGATAACTATTATTATATGCAAACTCCGCGAGTGGCAGAAACTGGCCCCATGAACCCCCAAATTCAATAACACAAGCGCGCAACATGTCCTCTAGAATCTGAATAGTGCACTCGGACCGACCGTCCGTTTGAGGGTGAAAAGCCATGATAAACTCAACCTGAGTACCCAACTCTCTCTGGATAGACCTTCAGAACTGCGATGTGAACTGAGTATCTCTGTCGGAGATGATGGAAACTGGAACACCATGCAATCGAACAATCTACTTGATATAAATCTAAGCTAGCCTCTCCGAAGAATAAGTAGTACAGCCGATCCACAATAACCCATATAACATCAAACCTCCTCGAAGTCCGTGGGAGTCCAACTACAAAATCCATGGTGATCCACTCCTACTTCCACTCAGGAGTAACCAAACTCTGATGCAATCCACCTGGTCTCTGGTGCTCGTACTTGACCTGCTGGCAGTTGAGACACCGATCTACAAATCCACTAATATCCTTTTTCATCTTCCTCCACCAATAATGTTGCCTCAGATCCTGATACACTTCACGGCACCCGGATGGATGGAATACCGCGAGCTGTGGGCCTCCTCAAGAATAAACTCCCGAAGCCCATCTACATTAGACACACATATCCGACCCTGCATCCTCATAACACCATCATCTCCAATAACCACATCCCTAACATCCCCTCGCCAGACCCTAGCCTGAAGAACAAACAAGTGCGAGTCATCATACTGGCACTCTCTTACACGGTTATAAAAAGAAGACCTGGAGGCTACACAAGCCAATACCCGGCGGGGCTCCGATAGGTCCAACCTCACCAACTGGCCCACTAAGGCCTGAACATCAAGTGCTAATGGACTCTCGGCTGCTGGAATATATGCTAGACTCCCCAAACCCTCTTCTCTACGACTCAAGGTATTGTCCACCACATTGGCCTTCCCCGGATGGTATAGAATAGTGATATCATAGTCCTTGAGAATCTCCAACCATCTCCTTTGACGCAGGCTACGGTGATCAGTAAAAACCTCACAATGAACCCCATATAAATAATGACGCCAAATCTTCAAGGCGTGAACAATGGCTGCTAGCTCGAGATCATGCACTAGATAATTCTTCTCATGAGCCTTCAACTGGCGTGAGGCGTAGGCAATCACCCTACCCTTCTGCATCAAAACACAACCAATGCCTATCCTAAATGCATCATAATACACGGTATAAAAACCTGAAGCTGATGGCAATACTAAACACTGGAGCTGAGGTCAAAGCCGTCTTGAGCTTCTGGAAGCTCTCCTCACACTCGTCTGACCACCTGAACAAAGCAACCTTCTGAGTCAATTTGATCAAGGGTGAAGCAATAGAAGAAAACCCCTCCACAAAGCGACGGTAATACCCCCTGCCAAACCAATGAAGCTCCTAATCTCTATAGCTGAGGACGTCCTGTGACACTCTCCACCGCCTCTATCTTCTTCGGATCAACCTGAATACCCTCGCGGGACACCACGTGCCCCAACAAAGCTACTGAGCCAAGCCAAAACTCACACTTGGAGAACTTTGCATAAAGCTTCTCCTCCCTCAATCTATACAATACAACCCTCAAATGCTGCGCATGATCCTCCCGGCTACGAGAATGCACCAGGATGTCATCAATGAAAACAATAACAAAGGAATCCAAATACGGCTGGAATACATTGTTCATCAGATGCATGAATGCTGCTAGGGCATTGGTCAACCCAAAAGACATCACCAAAAACTCATAGTGGCCATAAC
Source organism: Nicotiana paniculata (assembly GCA_005239505.1). Lineage (NCBI taxonomy): Eukaryota > Viridiplantae > Streptophyta > Magnoliopsida > Solanales > Solanaceae > Nicotiana > Nicotiana paniculata. The sequence continues at coordinate 26,587 of MDKI01196177.1, read as the reverse complement.
GGGACCTGAAAGCCGTCTTGGAAACATCTGAATCTCGAATCTTCAGCTGATGGTAACCGGATATCAAGTCAATCTTAGAGAACACCCTAGCTCCCTGAAGCTGATCAAACAAATCATCAATGCGAGGCAGAGGATACTTATTCTTGACTGTAACCTTGTTCAACTGCCTATAGTCAATACACATTCTCATGGAACCATCCTTCTTCTTCACGAACAACACCGGTGCACCCCAAGGTGACACACTAGGCTGGATGAACCCCTTTTCTAGGAGTTCTTGAAGCTGCTCTTTCAATTCCTTCAACTTCGTTGGTGCCATACTAGCACCAGCTCAATGCCAAAATCAATATCCCTATCGGGCGGCATACCCAGCAGATCAGTAGGAAACACGTCCAGATACTCACGGACTACAGGAACAGTATCAACAGTGGGAGTCTCAGCATCTGCATCCCTCCCAAAAGCCAAATAAGGCAGACATCCTTTCTCTACCATACACTGAGCCTTTAGGTATGAAATCACCCTACTAGGAACATAATCAATAGAACCTCTCCACTCGACTCTCGGACATCCCGGTATCGCTAAGGTCACGGCCTTAGCATGACAATCTAGAAAAGCATGACACGGAGATAGCCAATTTATGCCCAATATCACATCAAAGTCAACCATGCTAAGCAATAACAAATCCACTCGGGTCTTCATACCCCCCAATAGATATAACACATGACCGATACACGCGGTCCACAAAAATAGTATCGCCCACCGGAGTTGACACAGGAACAAATGTGACTAGGGACTCGCAGGGCATATCCAAAAATGGGAAAAATATGATCAAACATAGGAATACGTGGAACCAGGATCAAATAAGACCGAAGCATCTCAGTGACAAACTGAAACAATACCTGTGATCACTGCATCGGAGGCCATAACATCTGGCTAGGAGTGCATAGAAATGGGCCTGGCCTCCAACGGATCGACCTCCCCTCTAGGGCAGCCTCTAGCTGCCTGACCCCTACCCCTCGCAGCCTGGGCGGGTGGTGAAGTAACTGTAGCTGATGTCGAGGGTTGACCCCTCTATTGAGAAGGACCCCCAAGAAAACGAGGACACTGCCACCTCATATGACCAAACTCCCCACACTCGTAACAACTTCCCGGTGCTGGAGACGGGGACGAAAGGGAACCCCTAGCACCAGGATAACCTCTAGAAGAATCAGGCATAGATGAGTCCTGAACCGACGGTGCTCGAAATGAACTCTGGGCTGGAAGATCACTAAATAATGGGTGCCCTTGATGAGAACTGTGAGGACCACGACCAGCGGATCCCCCATGATAACCTGCGTGACCCAGTTGAGCCTGCATGAATGGACAACCCATGCCGTGATGGAACTGACCCCTCAAAGGAACACCACCATAATTACTAGATCCTCGACGCCTCTTTGCCTCCCTCTCGTATCGCTCCTGGCGGCGAACCGACTCAATCTCTCGGGTAATATCAACTACCTTCTCAAAAGTAGCACCCGACACCCTCTCTCGGTCATAAGAATATGAAGCTGATACGAGAGGCCATCCACAAATCTCCTGATCCTATCTCTCTCTGTAAGGACTAGCCAAATAGCATGACGGGAAAGCTCGTACAGTGACATCGTCATATCTCCTTGTCGCAGATGCTCAAACTGCCTACGCAGCTCCGCTCTTCGGGACTGTGGAACATACTTCTCTAAGAAGAGAGTGGAAAACTGCTGGGCCTACACCTCTCATAAGCCTCCCACCAAGTGAATGCAACTCCTGAGAACTGGAAGGTAGTAAACGAGACCCCACTGGTCTCCAATATCCCTGCTGTGGCGAAGCATCCTCTGACACTTGTCTAAGAACCCCTGGGCATCCTCTCCCTCAACACCATTGGAAGTCAGAGGTCGAAGTCTCCCAAATCTCTCCAACTTGCGCTGCTCATCGTCAGCCATAGCTGGAACCACAAAACCTTGGGCCGGAGCAACCGGTTGAACTGGGACTGCCTCCCGGATCTGAAGCCCCTGAATAACCTGCTCAGGTGTACGGGCAGCTGGAGTCTGAGTGTCTCCCCCATCCTGAGAAGTAGCGGCTGATGTAGGAATAGAGACTACCTGAGCAAGACTGATGCATGCAGTCAGAATCTAGGCCAAGGTCTTCTGAAGACCCAGAATAACAATAGGCACAACTGGTTCCTGAGCTGGTCCCACTGGAGCATCTGGGGCTAGGACCTGATCTGGAACAATAGGCGGGTCTATAGGTACCGCCCCAGCAGCTGCGCGGGTTGCACCACTAACTCTACCATGACCTCGACCCTTCATGGGTCCCACTGATGGCTGATCGCCCTGTCCGGTAGCGCTGTCTTCACCATCTGTGAGAGAATGAAATAATAGAAGTTTAGTTGCTAGAACCAATAGATTCACACGACAAGAATCCAAGAAATGTGAGATTTTCCCTAAGAGTTCTGCAGCCTCTCGAAGATAAGTACAGACGTCTCCGTATCAATCCGCAAGACTCTACAGAACCTGCTCATGACCGGTGAGTCCTATGTAAACTAGGCTCTGATACCAACTTCTCACGACCCCAAATCCTACACTGGCCGTGATGGCCCCTATCGTGGTACTAGGCTAGCCAATTTACTGAACATAATACAAAGAAATTTTCATTTAAAACAACAACGAAATGTATCAAAAATCTTGCACGTTTAGTATTTCAAAATCTGCGGATAATCAAAGAAAATATCTAAACCAAAATCCCCAAATCCGGAGTCAACAGTCATGAGCGCTAAATAGAACATAGAATCTAACACGGTATTTCCTTAATATATCTAGTCTAGGAAAATGTAAATATGCGACAAAATGAGAGGGAGAAGGGTGGGGCTGCGAACGCCGTGTAGCTAACTCACAATCTTCGACTAGCTCCACTGAGAACAACCGAGTCTCACTCGATCCGGACACCTGGATCTTCACACAAGGTGCAGGGAGTAACGTGAGTACACCAACTCAGTAAGTAACAAATATAAATAAGGACATGAGTGCAGTGACGAGCATTAAAATCCCGTGAAGATCATATAAGAAATATCAGTGGAAAACAGTAAAACAAGTCAGGAAATCTACGTTCTGAAAGTTTCATAAACTCTATTTTTCTCTCTTCTAATCTCATGGAAAACATTTATTCAACTTTTATCGTTTAGAGGCAGAAATACAAAGAAGAGTGAAAACCGAAATTGCATAGCAAATAAGCCCCTCGGGCACAGTGTCACTCACAAATAAAGCCTCTTGGGCCAGCCTCTCAGACACTCGTGACTCATCTCTCGTTAATCATCACTCATACTCAGCACTCACGAACAATAGGGATCATATAATAACCGCTGCGGCGTGCAGCCCGATCCATGTATATATATATATATATATGTATATCGCTTCGGCGTGCAGCCCGATTCATAAATAGTCGACTGCGCTCACTGGGGGTGTACAGACTCCGGAGGGGCTCCTTCAGCCCAAGCGCTATATCACTGCGGCGTGCAGCCCGATTCATAAATAGTCGACTGCGCTCACTGGGGGTGTACAGACTCCGGAGGGGCTCCTTCAGCCCAAGCGCTATATCACTGCGGCGTGCAGCCCGATCCAATATATATAACGTTGCAGCGTGCAGCCCGACCCAATATATATGTATATATGTATATAACACTGCGACATGCATCCCGATCCATCCAAGTATAAATCATGACTGAGATCATATTTTTCTATCAAAAACAGTGTGAGAAATAGTAGTAAAACACCCCTCAGGGTCCAAGCAAGTCGACACTAGGCCCCAAACATGGCATACATCCCAAATATAGTGTAAATCTCTAGAATATGGAGTATCACGTGATTTCAAATCAAATACGCGGCTTAATAGTCGCTATGGGACTAACCAAGTCACAATCCCTACTGATGCACGCCCACACGCCCGTCACCAGCATGTGCGTCACCTCTTTATCAAAACAATATGAAATACTGCGGTTTCATACCCTCAGGTCAAGATTTACGTTTGTTACTTACCTCAAACCGGAAGAAAACTACTCCGCGATGCCTTTGCTTCTCGACTCGGCCTCAACGCGCTCCGAATCTAGTCAAAATGAATCCATATCATCAATATACGCTAAAGGGACAAAGCCCACTCGAAAATATCCAATTTACATCATAAATCCCGAAATTTGCCAAACCCGACCCCCGGGCCCACGACTCGGATTCCGATAAAAGTCACAAAACTAGAATCCTTACGCTGTCACGAGTTCATGCGTACCAAATACATCAAAATCAGACCCCAAATGGCCCCTCAATTCCCTAATTTAAACTCTCAAGTTTCAAGCCCTTAATCTTCCATTTTCACCACGAAAAAATGATTAAACAATGGGATAATTTCCATAAACACAAGATACAAAGTCCATGTAGCTTACCTCTTTGAATACACTTGATTCCCTCTTGAAATCCCTGCTCAAAGCTCCAAAATCTGTCAAAAATGGTGAAGAAAATGAGAGAATTTCGCAAAGGCAACCTTATATAGGTTCTGCCCAGCTATATCGCACCTACGACCAAAACCCCGCACCTGCGGAAAATCTCTCGCCGGTGCAGAATCTCACTTAAGCCAAAATTCCGCATCTGCAGTCCTCATCACGCACCTGTGGGCCCGCAGATGCGACCCAACTTCCACACCTGCGCTCCCAAGCCAGGTTCCTCTTTTTCGCATCTGCGCAAGGCGTTCCGCACCTGCGCCTTTGCACTTGCGGCTCCTCGTCCGCAGGTGCGGCCACACCAGAAGGCCTGCACCAGCAGCCCTTTGTTGCAATTTTTCCCAACTTCCAACCTCCCGAAATCATCCGAAATCAATCCCGAGCCCCTCGGGGCTTCAACCAAAAGTACTAACAAGACATATATCAATATACCAACCTAGTCGAACCCTCGGAACGCTCAAAATAACATCAAAACACCAAATCGAATCCAAATTCAAGCCTAAGGATTCCTAAACTTCTGAAATTCACCAACGATGCCAAAACCACCAAAACCACGTCCGAATGACCTAAAATTTTTCACACACATCCTAAATGACACTACGGACCTGCTCCAACTTCAGTAATTTCATTCCGAACCTGATAGCTAATTTTCCACTGCCGATCGAAAATCGCCAAAAATCCAATTTTGCCAATTCAACCCTAATTCTACTTCGGACCTTCGAATGACATTCCGAACACACTCCTAAGTCCCAAATCACATAATAAAACTATCCGAGTCATGAAACCCCCATTCCGAGATCATTACCTGCAAGTCAACTTCCGGTTGACTTTTCCAACTAAATCAAAATCAAAGAGACTAAGTGTCTCATTTATCACCACAACCAACTCGAACCCGAATCGATCAACCCAACGCAACACAAAAGAGCTCAACCAAACAATAATGAAGCAGAAATGGAAAGAAAATAGGCTAAACTCTCGGACCGACCGGTTGGGTCGTTACAATTTGGCTCCAAGGAAAATATATTGCCAGCCATCTCTTCTTGCAAATAGGCTTATGCCTATATGGTATGGACCATACTAGCCAAAATATTGGTTATATTACAAATCTCCACCTTGGCCTAATTTTGGCTGATATAGTAAATTTACTCCATCCTAAATTTGCATTGTTAGGATCAGGAATCCGGGCGGTGCGGAATTTAGCCAAACAACGTTATAATGAAAATAACAAAGACAGTGCAAGCTGATAATAACAGCAATTAAAGCAGCTAAAGAATGCACAAATTTAACGTAGAATAACCTCACAAGATCACTCCAAAGAAAGAGTTCACACCAGTGTTTCCCAACACTCACTCTCTTACAAAATACACTACAATGAAAAAGGAGACAAAAGGTTAGTAGAATATTCTACTTTTGTATTTCAAGGTGGTTTGAAATGACAGAGATGACTCTCCTTTTACAGAACCAAACATGGGCTCTAAGCACTAATAAAATAAAAAAGAAAATTGATCAAATAATATTCACCACACAATGCATACTTTGGCTCTAAGAAAAATATACTGCCAACTATTTCTTCTTGCAATTAGGCTTATGCCTATATGAAATGGACCCCACTAGCCAAAATATTGACCAATTATAAATATGCACCTTGACCTAATTTTGGTTGATATAATAAATTTGCTCAACCCTCTTCGCAAAAGCCTATATGGGCTAAATTATTCTTCATAAAAAGCAACCAAGTTCAAGAAAACCAACTGGAAGAGGCTTTGTGAACATGTCAGCAAGATTGCCTCTAGTGTTGATCTTCTGAATAAAGACTTTTCCATCAGTAATTGTATCATGTAAAAAATGATACTTGATATCAATATGATTCGTCTCTCATGATACATTTGGTCTTTAGTTAAATAAATGGCACTTTGGCTATTACAAAAAATAGTAATACCACCTTGGTGTAAACTGAGTTTAGCAATTAGACCATTCAACCATAAATTCTATCTGCTTCGGTAGTAGATAAAGCTACTATATTTTGTAACGTAGTTTTCCAGCTGATAACACAACCACCAATGCAAAATACATAACCCGTTAGTGATCTTCTTTTGCCAAGATCACATGAATAATATGAATCTACAACATCAGCCTAAGTGTTAGTATTTCTGTCAAACTCTAAATGTGTCTTTGAAGTACCTCACAAATATCTGAGAATCCATTTCATAGCCTTCCAATATTACTAAGGGAAAGCCATATATCAGCTTACCACACTTATTGCTTGTGAAATGTCTGTACATGTACAAAATATTGCATACATAATACTGCCAACTGCACTAGAATAAGGTACCTGTACCATATACCTCTCTTCTTTCTCTGACTGCAGTAACTGTGCAACTAATAACTTAAAATGAGCAGCGAGAGAGGTACTAACTGGTTTAGCATCTTTCACGCCAAACCTCTCCAAGACTTTCTCCAAGTACTTCTTCTGGGTAAGGAATAGCCTGTTGGATCTTCGATCTCTTTTGTTCTCTATACCAAGGATTTCTTTAGTTGCTCCCAAATCTTTCATCTAAAATTCAATGTTCAGCTAACTGTAACGACCCGGCCGGTCGTTCCATGAGATTAGCCATGTTTCCCCCGTTTATACTTTATCATATGTTTCTTAGCCTATTTATGTTGTGTTGGGTCAGTTGGTTCAGGTTCAGAGTGTCTGTGGTGAGAATTAAGACACTTGGTCTCTTTGGAATGCATATTTTATGGCTCGAATAGCTTCGTTAGGTGATTTTGGACTTAGAAGTGTGTTCGGAATGGAGTTTTGATGTCCGGTGTAGAAATTAGGCTTGAATTGGCGAAAGTTAGTTTTTGACGATTTTCGTTCGGCAGTGGAAAATAGGTTATCAAGTTTGGAATGAGATTCCGGTAGTTGGATCAGGTTTGTAATGTCATTTTATATATGTGTGCAAAATTTCAGGTCAATCGGATGTGTTTTGGTTGGTTTCGGCATCATTGGGGAAAGTTAGAAGTTTCAAAGTTCATAGGCTTGATTTTGATGTAATTTTGGTGTTTTCGTGTCGTTTTTGGCATTCAAAGACTCGACTAAGTTTTAATGACGTTATGGGGTGTGTTGGTAGGATTGATTGAGGTCTCGGGGGCCTCGGGTGTATTTCGGATGCTCAAACGGGCACTTTTTGGCCTTACGGAGTCTGCTGTTTTCTAGTGTTTTAGTAGCAGTGATTTCTTCACTGCAATCACGTGGATTCATCCGAGACCGCGTAGAGTAAAAGAGTGGGGAAGGCATTTGGTTCTATGCGATCGCGTGGTATGGATTGCGATCGCATAGGTTGGGCAGGTGAAGCAGTGTGATCGTGTGGACTTTGGTGTGATCGCGTAGAGGTTCTGAGGCGCGTGTGTAGGATGGAGATTTTTTCTATGCGATCGCGTGTGTTGGTATGAGATCGCGTAGGATGGTCTGATCTGTGCATCACGATCGCGTGGGTTGAGTCGCGATCGCACTGAAGGGATTATAAGGGCTCGATAAAATGTTTTAAAGGCCTTATTTGCGAGATTGGCTCATTTTTCCTCCATTATTGAACGAGTTGAGAGCTATTTGAGAGGGCTTGAAGAAGAAATCAAAGGGGATCACTTGAAGGTAAGGTTTCCAACTTCATAACTCGTTTCTATATCGTTTTCTAAGTAATTAAACCGGAAAATTATTGGAATTTAACCCAAAATTTGGGGAAGTTAAGTGCATGGAATTGGGATTTTCTTTTGAGAATTTGAGTGGGCAATTGTGGTCCGATTTTGGTGTTCTTGGTATGTATAGAACCATGGGAGGACGAGGATTCTAGTGATATAAATATTATTTAATTCCGAGACGTGGTCCCGGGGCTCGGGTTTGGCCGAATTTCGAGAATTGTGACTAAATTGATAGTTTTCGATTGAGTTGTGTTCCTTTAGCGTATTTTGATGATGTTAATCTGGTTTTGGTTAGATTCGGAGAAATCGGGAGCCAATTTTAGGGGCAAGAGCATCATGGATTAGTATTGTGTCCCAGTAGAGGTAAGTAATGGCTATAAATCTTGTCCCGAGGGTATGAAACCCCGGACTTCATATTTCTTACAGTTTTAGAATGTCGCACATATCGGATGACGAGTATGTGGCGCACACTCATTTTTGGATTGGACTTATTCCTCTCCGCGACAACTATTTAGCTGCATATTTTACTCTAAATCATATGTTAAATTGTGTTCTAAAGACTATTGCTATATTTGGGCTATAAGCCGTGTGTGGGGCCTCGTGCCGACTTGTTTAGACCCCTTGGGGGCTTTTTACTGCTATTTTCTCACTTTTGATTTATGATTTACAATCAGTCATATTGTGCTTAACTGTTTTCGAAACTCAACCTGATTTACACTATTTTGAGATTTAATGATGTTTTGGGTCGAGTACCCCGTTTCACTGATACGCCCGAGGGGCTTTTGAGAGGTTCTGACTGAGTGAGGCCGAGGGCCTGATTGTGAGGATATGATACGCCACGAGGTGACTTGATATTAGCGCTTGGGCTGAAGGAGCCCCTCCGGAGTCTGTACATACCCATAGTGAGCACAGGTACCTACTGAGTGCGAGTGCTGAGTGCCGAGTGATGAGTGATGAGTGATTGGGAGGCATGAGTGACAGTGAGGTTGCCCGAGGGGCTGATATTGAGTGGTTGTGAGGTGCTTAGTGATGTTCTGCCCGAGGGGCGATTCATGATTCAAGTTTTTTTGCCTGAGGGGCTACTTATGATTTATTTCAGTTTACACTAAATCCTTCGATTATTTTTATGTCTGAAATTGTTGGAAAACACATTTTTCAAAGGCTTTTTCTGAAGTTGGTTTTAAGGCATGATGATTTTATATATCTACGTATATACTGTTGAAAAGAAAGCTATGCATATTGTGAATTAATGATATTGATTTTTATGTGTTTATTGCCGCTTAAACTTGATTTATTTTCATTACTACTGAGTTGGCGTACTCACATTACTCCCTGCACCCCTGCATGCAAATACAGGTGCTGATACTGAGCATTAGCCATCTATTTTGTGCGGAGCCGGAGTTCGGGATATAGAGGTAGCTGTTCAGCGTCCCCAGCATCTCTGTTTTCCCTTCTTTTGTTGTATCTAGTTATTCGTTCGAAGGTTTTGTAATATAATATTAGACTTGTTGGTATATTTCTTAGATGCTCATGACATGTTGACTCCGGATTTTTTTTGGGGATGGTTTAGACTATTTAGCTATTTATTTTGCCTAATGAATTCAGTAATTCTATATATATTTTTATGAAATGTTGAAAATGGTTGGGATTTTGGAAAGAACTGTAAATATGTGATTATTGGCTAGCCTAGTTCCACGATAGGCGCCATCATGGCCGGTGTAGGATTTTGGGGTCGTGACAAGTTGGTATTAGAGCCTTGGTTAAATAGGACTCAACGGTCATGAGCAGGTTTAGTACAGTCTTGCTGATTGGTACGGAGACGTCCGTACTTATCTTTGAGAGGCTGCGGAACCCTTAGGAACAATCACATTTTTCTTGAATTCTGTCGTGCCACTTTGTTGATTCTGGAAATCTAAACTTCTGTTGTTTCATTCTCTCACAGATGGTGAGGACTCGCGCTACCGATCAGGGTGATCAGCCACCAACTAGACCAGCGAGGGGTCGATGCCGTGATAGAGGTAGGAGCCATCCTGTGCAGCAGCCATGGTAATGCCAATTGATCCCCCTACTATTCAGGATCAGATTCCCGCCGCAGATATTCTTTGCGGGACAGTCTCAGGCACTGGCAGTGCCTGTTGTTATTCTGGGTCTTCAGGAGACCTTGGCTCAAATCTTGACTGTGTGTACCACCCTTGCTTAGGTAGTTTCCGCTACTTCTCAGGCCGGGGGAGGAAGTCAGACTCCAGTTGCCCGGTCACCTGAGCAGGCTACTCAGGGCCAGCAGACACCGGGGCGATTCCAGCCCAGCCGGTTGCTCCAGTTCGGGAAATTTGTAGTTCCAGCTATGCCAGAGAACGAGCAGCGTAGACTGGAGAGATTTAGTAGACTACAAACCCCGACATTCAGTGGTGCTGAGGGCGAGGATGCCCAGGGTTTTCTTGATAAGTGTTAGAGGATGCTGCGTACTACTGGGATTTTGGAGACTAGTGGGGTCTCATTTTCTACATTTTAGTTTTCTGGTGCTGCTTTCACTTGGTGGAGTCTTTTGAGAGGCGTAGGCATAGTGGTTCAGCACCCCTCACCTGACAACAGTTCTCCACTATCTTCTTGGAGAAGTATGTACCTTAGTCTCACAGGGAGGAGCAACACATGCTTTTTGAGCAGCTGCGCTAGGGGGAGCTATCAGTGATGCAGTATGAGATGCGGTTCTTGGAGTTGTCTCGTCATGCTACTGAGTTGGTCCCTACTAATTGGGATACGGTTAGGAGGTTTGTGGATGACCTCACTTATCAGCTCCACCTTTTCATGACCCGGGAGAGAGTATCAGATGCTACATTCGAGAAGGTTATTGATATTGCTAGAGATATTGAGTCGGTTTGCCGCCAGGAGAGGGAGGCCAAGAGGCCTCGTGGATAGGGCAGTTCTAGTGGTGCCCCTTCCAGGGGGGAGTTTCAGCATGGTAGAGGCCGTTCATTCAGGCCTCCTCAGTTAGTCAGCCCAGCTTATAGTGGTGCATCTCCCGGGCATGGTCCCCGGGGTTCTCAGCTAGGACGTTCTTCATTCGGTGCCCTCCTATCTTAGAGTGCAGCTCGAGCACCACCAGTTCAGAGTTCTTCTATGCATGAGTCTTCTAGTGGCCATTCTGGTGCCAGGGGTTTCTATCAGTCCCCACCTCTAGATCCAGGGAGTTGTTTTGAGTGTGGAGAGTTTGGGCACATGTGGGTGCAGTTTCCCCGTCGTCCTGGTGGTTCTTCTCAGCAAAGGGGCCAACCCTCGACTTCAGCTCCAGTTACTTCACCACCCGCCCAGGCAGCCAGGGGTGGTAGTCAGTCAACTAGAGGTCGCCCTAGAGGGGTAGGTCGAGCAGGTGGAGGTCAGGCCCGTATGTACGCATTTCCAGCTAGGCCAGATGCTATGGCCTCCGATGCAGTGATCGCAGGTATTGTCTCAGTCTGTTACCGAGATGCTTTGGCTTTATTTGGCCCTGGTTCCATATATTCCTATGTTTCTTCATATTTTGCCCATTTTCTGAATATGCTCCGTGAGTCTTTAGTTACCTCTGTTCATATGTCGACTCCGGTGGGCAATACTGTTGTTGTGGACCGTGTGTATCGGTTGTGTGTGATATCTATTGGGGGTTCTGGAGACCCGAATGGACCTACTGTTACTCAGCATGGTCGATTTTGATGTGATATTGGGAATGGATTGGTTATATCCGTGTCATACGGTTCTTAATTGTCACGCTAAGACCGTGACCTTAGCTATGCCAGGATGTCTGAGGGTTGAGTGTAGAGGTTCTTCTGAGTATATTCCTAGTAGGGTGATTTCCTACCTGAAGGCTCAGCATATGGTTGAGAAGGGGTGTTTATCTTATCTGGATTTTGTGAGGGATGTCAGTGGTGAGACTCCCGCTATCGATTCGATTCCTATGGTCTGTGACTTTCCGGGCATGTTTCCTGCAGACCTGCCGGGCATGCCACCTGACAGGGACATTGATTTTGGTATTGACCTGGTGCCAAGAAACCAGCCTATTTTTATTCCACCTTATCGTATGGCACCAAGGAGCTAAAGGAATTAAAGGAGCAGCTTCAGGAACTCCTAGATAAGGGTTCATTCGGCCTAGTGTGTCACCTTGGGGTGCACCGGAGTAGTTCGTGAAGAAGAAAGATGGGTCTATGCGTACGCGTATTGACTATCGGCAGCTGAACTGGGTTACGGTGAAGAATCGGTATCCCTTGCCTCGTATAGATGACTTGTTTGATCAGTTTCAGGGTGCCAGGGTATTTTCCAAGATTGACTTGCGTTCCGGTTATCATCAGTTGAAGATTCGGGGGCCAGACATTCCGAAGACTGCTTTCAGGACTAGATATGGTAATTATGAGTTTCTGGTTATGTCCTTTGGGCTGACCAATGCCCCAGCAGCCTTTATGCACTTGATGCACAATGTATTTCGGCCTTATCTGGACTCTTTCGTCATCATGTTTATCGATGATATCTTTGTGTATTCCCGATCTTGGGAGGATCATGAGCAATATTTGAGAGTTGTGCTTCAGACCTTGAGAGAGAAGAGATGATATGTAAAATTTTCGAAGTGTGAGTTCTGGCTTGATTTAGTAGCATTCTTGGGGCACGTGGTGTCCAGTGAGGGTATTCAGGTTGATCCGAAGAAGGTAGAGGCGGTGCAGAGTTGGCCTAGACCATCATCAGATACTGAGATTCGCAGTTTCCTTGGTTTGGCAGGGTACTACCGCCGTTTCATAGAGGGATTTTCATCTATTGCAGCACCTATGACTAGACTGTCCCAGAAGGGTGCTCAGTTCAGATGGTCTGAGGAGTGTGAGGAGAGCTTTCAGAAGCTTAAGTCAGCTTTGAATACAGCTCCAGTATTGATTTTGCCTACGGGGTCAGGTTCTTATACAGTTTACTGTGATGCCTCAAGAGTTGGCCTTGGAGCGGTTTTGATGTAGGATGGTAAGGTGGTTGCCTACGCGTCCAGATAGTTGAAGGTGAACGAGAAGAATTATCCAGTGCACGATCTTGAGCTAGCAGCTATTGTTCACGCCTTAAAGATTTGGCGTCATTATTTGTATGGAGTGCATTGTGAGATTTTCACTGATCACCGTAGTTTGTAGCATCTGCTTAAGCAGAAAGATCTAAATTTGCGTCAGAGGAGGTGGTTGGAGCTTCTCAAGGATTATGACCTCACTATTTTATATCATCCGGGGAAGGCCAATGTGGACGCCGATGCCCTGAGTCGTAGGACAGAGAGTTTGGGGAGTCTAGCCTACCTTCCAGTAGCAGAGAGACCATTAGCACTTGATGTTCAGGATTTAGCAGGTCAGTTGGTAAGATTGGATCTATCAGCGCCTCCGCAGGTATTGGCTTGTGTAGCCTCCAGGTCTTCTCTTTATGATAAGATTAGATCACGCCAGTATGATGATCCACATTTGCTTGTTATTCAGGACAGGATCCATCGCAGTGATGCTAGGGATGTGGTTATTGGTGATGACGGGGCCATGAGGATGTAGGGATGGATTTACGTGCCCAATGTATATGGGTTTCGAGATTCGATTCTAGCTGAGGCCTATAGTTCGCGGTATTCCATCCATCCGGGTGCCGCGAAAATGTATCAAGATCTGCGACAACATTATTGGTGGAGGCGGATGAAGAAAGATATTGTTGAGTTTGTGGCTCGGTGTCACAACGGTCAGCAGGTCAAGTATGAGCACCAGAGACAAGGTGGATTGCTTCAGAGATTTGATATTCCGGAGTGGAAGTGGGAGCGGATCACCATGGACTTTGTAGTTGGGCTCCCACGGACTTCGAGGAGGTTTGATGCTATATGGGTTATTGTGGATCAGCTGACCAAGTCCGTGCACTTCATTCCTATTGGTACTGCTTATTCTTCGGAGCGGTTAGCTGAGATTTATATCAAGGAGATTGTCCGATTGCATGGGGTTCCAGTTTCTATCATTTCTGATAGAGGTACTCGGTTCGCATCTTAGTTTTGGAGAGCCATACAGAGAGAGTTGGGTACTCATGTCTAGTTAAGCACATCGTTTCATCCTCAGACCGACGGGCAGTCGGAGCGTACTATTCAGATTTTGGAGGATATGTTGTGTGCCTGTGTCATTGATTTTGGGGGTTCATGGGACCAGTTTCTGCCACTCGCGGAGTTTGCATATAATAATAGTTATCAGTCGAGTATCCAGGTGGCTCCGTATGAGGCTTTATATGATAGGAGGTGCGGATCTCCGGTTGGTTGGTTTGAGCCGGGAGAGGCTAGGCTATTGGGCACAGATCTGGTTCAAGATGCGTTGGGTAAGGCGAAGTTGATTCAAGAGAGTCTTCGCACGGCGCAATCTAGGCAAAAGAGCTATACGGACCGGATGGTCCGAGATGTGTCTTTCATGGTTGGGGAGAAGGTGTTGCTGAAGGTGTTACCCATGAAGGGTGTTATAAGGTTCGGGAGGAGAGGAAATCAGAGTCCCATGTTTATTGGGCCATTTGAGGTGATTCAGAGGATTGGGGAGGTGGCTTATAAACTTGACTTACCTCTCAGCTTGTCGAGTATTCATCAGGTGTTCCATGTTTCGATGCTCCGGAAGTATGTTGGTGACCTGTCTCATGTTTTGGACTTCAGCACGGTTCAACTCGAGGGTGATATGTCTTATGAGGTAGAGCCAGTGGCTATTTTGGGTCGTCAGCTCAGAAAGCTGAGGTCTAAGGATATAGCTTCAGTGAAGGTTCAGTGGAGGACAACCAGTTGAGGATACCAATTGGGAGACCGAGCGGGAGATGCAGAGCAGATATCCTCACTTATTCGAGACTCCAGGTATGTTCCTAGACCCGTTCGAGGAAGAATGTTTGTTTAAGAGGGGGAGGAAGTAACGACCAGGCCGGTCGTTCCGTGAGATTAGCCCCGTTTTCCCCGTTTCTGATTTATCATATGTTGCTTAGCCTATTTATGTTGTGTTGGGTTGGTTGGTTTGGGTTCGGAGTGGTCGTGGTGAGAATTGAGACACTTAGTCTCTTAAATTAGCTTAATAGTTGAAAAAGTCAATTGGGAGTTGACTTATTGGTAAATGACCTCGGAATGCAGATTTTATGGCTCGGATAGCTTCGTTAGGTGATTTGGGACTTAGGAGTGTGTTCGGAATGGAGTTTTGACGTCCGGTGTAGAATTTGGCTTGAATTGGCGAAAGTTAGTTTTTGGCAATTTCTGGTCGGCAGTGGAAAATAGGCTATCAGGGTCGGAATGGGATTACGAAAGTTGGAGAAGGTTTGGAATGTCATTTTGGATATGTGTGAAAAATTTCAGGTCAATCAGATGTGTTTTGGTTGGTTTCGGCATCATTGGCGAAATTTAGAAGTTTCAAAGTTCATAGGCTTGAATTTGATGTAATTTTGGTGTTTTCGTGTTGTTTTTGGAATTTCAAAGACTCGACTAAGTTTGAATGATGTTATGGGGTGGGTTGGTAGGATTGGTTGAGGTCTCGAAGCCTCAGGTGTATTTCGGATGCTCAAACGGGCACTTTTTGGCCTTAAGGAGTCTGTTGTTTTCTGGTGTTTTAGCAACAATGATTTCTTCACAGCGATCGCGTGGATTCATCCGCGATCGCGTAGAGTAAAAGAGTGGGGCAGACATTTTTTTCTATGCTATCGTGGTATGGATTGCGATCGCATAGGTTGGGTAGGTGAAGCAGCGCGATTGCGTGGACTGTGGTGCGATCACGTAGAGGTTCTGAGGCGTGTGTGTAGGATGGAGATTTGTTCTATGTGATCGCGTGTGTTGGTATGCGATCGCGTAGGGTGTTCTGGGCTGTGCATCGCGATCGCGTGGGTTGAGTCGCGATCGCACTGAAGGGATTACAAGGGCTGGACAGAATGTTTTAAAGGCCTTATTTGCGAGATTGGCTCATTTTTCCTCCATTATTGAACGAGTTGAGAGCTATTTGAGAGGGTTTGAAGAAGAAATCAAAGGGGCTCACTTGGAGGTAAGGTTTCCAACTTCATAACTCGTCTTTATATCGTTTTCTAAGTAACTAATTCGGAAAATTGTTGGAATTTCACCCAAAATTTGGGGAAGTTAAGTGCCTGGAATTGGGATTTTCTTTTGAGGATTTGAGTGGGCAATTGTGGTCCGATTTTGGTGTTCTTGGTATGTATAGAATCTTGGGAGGACGAGGATTCTAGTGATATAAATTTTATCGAATTCCGAGATATGGGTCCGGGGCTCGGGTTTGGCCGAATTTCGAGAATTATGTCTAAATTGATAGTTTTCGATTGGGTTGTGTTCCTTTAGCGTATTTTGATGATGTTAATCTGGTTTTGGTTAGATTCGGAGAAATCGGGAGCCAATTTTAGGGGCAAGAGCATCGCAAATTAGTATTGTTGTCTGGTAGAGGTAAGTAATGGCTTTAAATCTTGTCCTGAGGGTATGAAACCCTGAACTTCATATTTCTTACTGTTTTTAGAATGGCGCACATATCGGATGACGAGTACGTGGCGCACATTGAGTTTTGGATTTTACTTGGTCCTCTCTGCGGAAACTATTGAGTTGCATATTTTACTCTAAAGCATATGTTAAATTGTGTTCTAAAGACTATTGCTATATTTGGGCTATAAGCTGTGTTTGGGGCCTCGTGCCGACTTGTTTTGACCCCTTGGGGGATTTTTACTGCTATTTTCTCATTGTTGATTTATGATTTACACTCATTCATATTGTGCTTAACTATTTGCGAAACTCAGCCTGATTTACACTATTTTGAGATTTAAAAATGATGTTTTGGGTCGAGTACCCCGTTTTACTGATACGCCCGTGGGGCTTTTGAGAGGTTCTGACTAAGTGAGGCTGAGGGACTGATTGTGAGGATATGATACGCCACGAGGTGGCTTGATATTAGCGCTTGGGCTGAAGGAGCCCCTCCGGAGTCTGTACACACCCCCAGTGAGCGCATGTACCTACTGAGTGCGAGTGCTGAGTGCTGAGTGATGAGTAATTGGGAGGCATGAGTGATAGTGAGGTTGCCCGAGGGGTTGATACTGAGTGGCTGTGAGGTGCTGAGTGATGTTCTGCCCGAGGGGCGATTCATGATTCATGTTTTTTTTTCCCGAGAGGCTACTTATGATTTATTTCATTTTACACTAAATCCTTCGGTTATTTTTATCTCTGAAATTGTTAGAAGACACATTTTTCAAAGGATTTTTTCATGAAGTTGGTTTTAAGGAATGATGATTTCACATATCTATGTATATACTGTTGGAAAGAAAGGCCGTGCATATTGTGAACTGATGATATTGATTTTTATGTGTTTCTTGCCTTTTAGACTTGATTTATTTTCATTACTACTGAGTTGGCGTACTCACATTACTCCCTGCACCCCTGCGTGCAGATACTGGTGCCGATACTGAGCGTTAGCCATCTATTCCGTGTGGAGCCGGAGTTCGGGATATAGAGGTAGTTGTTCAGCGTCCGAAACATCTCTGTTTTCCCTTCTTTTGTTGTATCTAGTTATTCGTTCGGAGGTTTTGTAATATAATAGTAGACTTGTTGGTATATTTCTTAGATGCTCATGACATGTTGACTCCGAGTTTTTTTGGGAATGGTTTAGACTATTTAGCTGTTTATTTTGCCTAATGAATTCAGTAATTCTATATATATTTTTATGAAATGTTGAAAATGGTTGGGATTTTGGAAAGAACAGTAAATATGTGATTATTGGCTAGCCTAGTTCCACGATAGGGCCCATCACGACCGGTGTAGGATTTGGGATCGTGACACTAACCTTTTAAATTATAAATTTCTATCAAATCCTTACCATCAATGATCATGTTATCAACATATAACAATAAGTACACAAATGAACCATCATTTAACTTTCGAAAGTAAACATAACTATCATACATGCTCCTCGAATAACTATGACCCAACATAAATGAATCAAACCTTTTGTACCATTATCTTGGAAATTACTTTAATCCATACAAGAATTTCTTCAACAAACAAACATGATCTTCTTTTCCTATCAAGTTTAAATCCTTCGGGTTGATGCATGTAAATTTGTTCTTCAAGTTCACCATATAAGAAAGCTGTCTTAACATTAAGTTGTTCTAATTCCAAATCATATATGGAAATTAAGGCAAGAAAGACACGAATGGAGTTATGTTTAGAAAATATCATCAAAATCAACTCGTTGAACTTGGCTATTGCCCTTTGCAACTAATCGTACCTTATACCTCGCATCTTCAAACCCTAGAATGCCATCCTTTTTCTTGAAGATTCATTTGAAACCAAAAATTCCCTTTCCCGATGGCGGCTTCACAAGATACCAAGTAAAATTCTTGTGGAGAGACTCAATTTTTTGATTCATTGCAATTAGTCACTTGGCTAAATCAGCACTGGAAACTGCTTCTTGTTATGAACAATAAAAGAAGAAGAACAGTATTGCAGACAAAGAGAGATAGAGAGGATTCTTATTAATTGGGATGAATTACAATGAAATAGGACCTCTCTATTTATAGAGAAAGAGTGACTTAGCCACCAAGTAAAATCCCTAAGATCTCTCTAAAATATAGACATTCACATTAAATAGAATTATATTTATAACACTCCCCCTTGAATGTCTATTCAACAGCAATGTGCCTCGTTAAAACCTTAACTAAAATAAAATCCAGTAGAAAAAAATTCTAGAAAAGAAAAAACAGTACACATGTTTAGAAATATGCCTTTTGGTTGCCTCGTTAAAAAACTTGCAAGAAAAACCCAGTGAGACAAAATCTTGTAAGGGAAAAAGAATACAACGCATATTAACTCCCCCTCATGTTAGAAAAACTAACTTTCTTCCTCAATTTTGGGAACCCATCTTTGTGCATTATGGTGTTAATCAAAATATACACCATCAATAATAAGATGTAATTATTTGGTTCCTGACCCTGAACCACTTGTGAGGGGAGAATGTAATATACTTTCGTATATAATGTATATCAAACTAATATAAATAACTTTATTCTCATAAGAAACAGTTTAACTATTAAGTGGAGTCACTCAATAAATTATTTTGCTAAACCAACTGTGATGTAAATCAATTTATCAAGATGAACTGTCTTGAATAGAAAATTTGAAAATTATGCTCGAAAGTAAATTATTTGAGAAAGTTACCTCGCAAACACCGGGTTGCGGGTTAATAATAATCACACATGTAACCATCTCATAGATGCATCTTTTGTGGTATACATAGCAGGTGAATGATCCCATATTCACCTTTGATATTTCTAGCATTCACGGGATTCAATCCCAATTTTAGTTGGTCTATTAATTAATGAGAACAAGCAACATAAGAGAATTCGTAAAGAACTTTCTAGTTCTTTAATATTTATCCATGTGAATTCTCTTTCATTTTTGCACATCATACTTAAATTAATATGGATAAACCAATTATGCCAACTGAATAAATTATCAATATTGATAAAGTTCAGGTTTACACCATGACGTGTGCAATTATCAATAAACTCCAAGTTTATTATGATATGGGTTTTTACATTAATAAACTTCTACTTTATTGTGGCATTCTTTTATTTGTATAGTACAAACTAGAGAATAAAACGGGCAACTTTTCACATACATATTACCCCGCTACAAGTTCTATCAATAGAAAATATAAAATCTTTACTTTATTTATAGTCTCAGTATAACCAATCGCTTTCGCGAATACTTTAGAAACTCAATAAGTTTCTTTGAGACTTACTACGGTACCATACCTTATTGATAATCAATTTTATTTCTCCAAAGTAGTATAATTGTCTCTTCTAGAGCTTTCAATTAATTTTGTGCTACCACATATTCATCAATATCCATATGGTGAATATCTCTTTCAAGGAGAAACTTATACCATTATGGTCATGGTCAAAATCATTATAGGCAGGATATGTTTCTCCTATTACTTTTTTCCTGTAATTTTCACATTACCATAATATTTTGTCATAATCACAATAGGTACGTGATCAATGCTAATTCATGCCATAATAATGAAATTATCTTATTTCATCTCAAACCTTTTTCTAAAGATTAGCATGGTATATCCACTACCACTAGCATGTTCATATTCTTCCAAGAATGAATATGTATTCATAAATAAGATGTTGTCACATTCACATCACGAATAGATCATAGTCATCTATATGTGCTTTACAAAATCTCATGTCAAATCGATGACAAATATTACTTTCACAGAGTGAAGGGATTATTTTGAGAATTCTTATTATTCTCATTACCACAATGATGACGATTATAATTTCGTCTATTGCCACATCCACATCCATTGATACCTTCATGGTAATAATTTTATCTTCTTTCATACTTATTGCATATTGCTATCACATTCTCTCAAGGGGAATCAAAATGAGGAAAATTCAATGGGACGGATTTCCACTTCTTTGCCCACAATCATACATGAATTTGGTCATAGCAAGGCATAGAAATTTTACCACTTCGGGTGGTTTTAATTTCTTGCAAACTCTATTAGAGTCATAATTAAAGTTTATTGTCTTTGCTTGTATTTAAAATCAAATTATAGAATTTGAAGAATTTAAAAGAGAAAAATATAGTAAAATACTTACTTTAAATCTAGAATTTAATCATAAAGGAAGTTCATGCAATAATTGACAATCATTATACTCAATCCCAAAATTTCTACTCAATTGGTTAGACTCTCGTGCTGATAACATATTATAAAACAATGAAAGAAGAAGAATAATATTGCAGAAAAAGAGAGAGAGAGAGAATTCTTATTGAATTTTGGGATCAATTACAATGAAATAGAACCTCTCTATTTATAGGGAAAAAGTGACTTAGCCACCACGTAACAAACCCTAAAATCTGTCTAAAATATAGACATTCACCATAAGTAGAATTCTATTTATAACACTTCTATATATTATGATGGTTCTCCAATTTATTCAGTTTTCTGTGCAACTGAATAAACAAATTCAATATAATCTCCAAACCTTAATGGTTGTTTACTTTCTCTTCTTGGTTTATGTTTGGCTATTGAATACTCATCTTCTTCCGATCAACTTCAGGAATTTCAGCTTCTAACTCAATGTCAGGAGTTTCAAGTGTATTTTGCTCCAAAGTTGACGAGCTTGACTCAGAAGGAATGCCAATATCAACCTCCACCTGGTTCTGTGTACTCTTCCCTTTATGTATATTACAAGAACTAGAAGACTCTTTGATGGAATATAACATATATGATTCATCAAAGGTTACATCTCTACTAATTATAAATTTTGGTTTCATGGGATTAGGATACCATAGTCGATATCCTTTCGCCCCAGATGTATATCCAAGGAAAATACACTTTTAGCCCTTGAATCTAATTTTTCATCATTTACATTCATGTATGCAGGGAAACCAAATATTTTTAGATAAGAATAATTGGCAGGAGTACCTGTCACGTTCTAAACTACCCCTAGACGTGACAGGCACCGAGCTAACACTACCAGCCAGGCAAACCTAATTTGTTTTTATACACTTAGCCATTTAATTTGAATCATTTAATAAATTAAATAAGTATTTTTAAGGCTGATAACTAATTACAAATTATTAATTCCTCGAAATAAAAATTTAAAATGATGGTCCATTTCCCACACTAAACTACGGAGCATTGTAACGACCCGACCGATAGTTTTGAGAATTTAAGCTCTGTTCGGTGGCATAAGGTCTTGAACAACTTCACATTGTGTATATCGACCTACATGCATGGTTGGGTTCAGTTACTGGATGATTCGGAGTCGAATTGGAAGAAGGATTTTTGTTTTGAAAGCTTAAGAGGTGAATTTTGACCGAAATTTGACTTTTTTGTGTAAACGGCTCTTGGACGAATTATGGATGATGTCAGCAGCTTCGTATGGTGATTTTTGTCTTAGGAGCGCGTCCAAAATGCATTTTGGAGGTCCGTAGTAGATTTAGGCTTGAATTGGCGAAATTAGAAATTTGGCAATTTCCTGTCGGCAGTGGAAAATGTGATATTGGGGTCGGAATGAAATTCTGGAAGTTGGAATAGGTTTGTAGAATCATTTGTGATGTGTATGCAAAATTTCAGGTCATTCAGACGTGGTTTGGCTGGTTTCGGCATCGTTGGCGAATTTTAGAAGTCTAAAAATCCTTAGGCTTGAATTCGGGGTTAATTCAGTGTTTTGGTATTATTTTGGGTGTTACAAAGGTTCGACTAAGTTCGTGTATTGATATGTCACCTACTGGTGTAATTGATTGAGGTTTCGAGGGGCTGGGGATGATTTCAGATGGTTAACGGGAAGTTTGAAGTTGGAAAATGCAGCTGGTGCTGCTGTTCTGGTGTGGCCGCAGGTGCGAGCTCAGCATGTGCGAAATAGGAGCGCAGGTGCACAGAGTTTCCGCAGGTGCGGTTTGGTCCCCGCATCTGCGATGACCGCAGATGCGCTTATGCGAAGCTGGAATTTAATGAAAAATCGCAGAAACGGATATTTTCCGCAGATGCGCAGATCGCAGGTGAGCTATTCTTCATCCAGTTTTTGGAGCTTTTGGAGGGTTTTGAAGAGGTATTCAAGGGGATACTCGTTGAGGTAAGGTTTTTGAACTTAAAACTCGTATCTATGGTGAATTTAAGTTGATTAAGCATGGAAATTGTTGAATTTAGGGGTGAAAATTTGGGAAATTAGGGCTTGAAATTGGAGAGTGTAATTTGAGGAATTTAAGGATCAAACGAAGTTGGATTTTGGTAAATTTGGTATGTATAGACTCGTGAGAGAATGAGATTTCTAGTTTTGTAATTTTTTTTGGATTCCGAGACGTGGGTCCGGGGGTCGGGTTTGTCCAATTTCGAGATTTGTGATGTAATTCAATATTTTTTATGTGGGCTTCGTTCCTTCAGCGTATATTAATGATATGATGCTGATTTTGGATAGAACGGGGTGATTTGTGGCCAAGTCAAGTGGTAAGGGCATTGCAGAGTAGATTTTTGTCTGGTTTGTCGTGATTGAGGTAAGTATCTTGCCTAACTTTGTGTGGAACTACCCCTTAGGATTTGAGTCATCTATGTTGATTGTAGCATGTGTACGCGAGGTGACGAGTGTGTGCTCGGACTTATTTGTGGAAAGTTGGCCTTTTAGGGTTCTTATGTCCTTATATTCACCGTGTATGATGTTGTTCTTTATACCCTTGAATTCCTATTTGCTAGTTTCACCTCTACATGCTTTGATTAGAGATAATTGCTTTAGGATTTACTATTACTGTCTATTTGACTCTTATTCGACTTAACCAAAGATGAAAATCTCTTCTATCGTCATGCTATATTCTCATAATTGTTTATCTTATCTCGTCCTATAATTGTTAGTGTTAATTGGAGTGATGATTATCTTTTGCTGCTTACCCTTACTTGGATTGTCGAATATTCCTCGAAATTGCTCAACCTAATAAGGGGATTAGATAAACTATATCTTATTTGACTTGCCTTTATTTGGGATTATTTGACTTGTGTTGGCTTCTTATTGTTGACTTGAGTATTGTGGATTCGTTGTTACGTCTTGTTTTTCCCTGATTAAGCTATTCTCTTTACACTTAGTATTCTTTACCGTGATTATTCCTTGTGAACGAATTTTAATGTTTCCTTGTGATTTAAAGTCCTTGTATTGATTTACCCAGCATACTTTGTATTAATGTCATTTGTTGCTTTTTTACTTGAAGTGGTGATGTACAAGTTTTTCTGACGTGCTATAATTATTGTCTTTGTTGGTTGCGCCGCATATTTAAAATTGGGACTACGGACGTATTCCGGGAGATCCTCCTATACTGCATATTTAAATTGGGACTACAGACGTATTTCAGTAGATCCCCCTGTAACGCATATTTATTTTGGGACTACAGATGTATTCCGGTACATCCCCCAACACTGTATATTTATTTTGGGACTACGGATGTATTCCGAAGATCCCCCTGTATTGCATAATAAATTCAATACTACGGGACGAGATCCCGATAGATTTTTCCTGTTGATATATCTGTGTTCAGAGTTGTTAAATCTTCTAGGCTTAGGTGTCACAGGGTGACCTATACTCGAAAGATACTTACTTGAAAAATATACATATTTGAAAAGCATTTATCTTGAAGAAACTATGTTTGAAAGATATTATTTATTTGAAAAGCATTATTTTGAAATAACTACGTTTAAAGGATATCTACTTGAAAAGTTTATATTTGAAGGGAGTTTATTTTAAAAGAAATTCCTATTGGAAAGGATTATATTTTTAAAGTTTCCAGTATAAAACTTACGGGTGAAAGTTTACACTTGAAGATTTTTTACTAATCTATTGGAGTTGTTGGCTAAGGCCTGATGTGGGAACTATTGTAGTGCTGAATTAATACTTGTACTTTCTGTATTTTAAATTCCGGAATAGGGCTGTGTTCCCGTCCATCCTTTTGTGTACTATTATGGTGTTCCGTTGCTGTTTTTCCTTCCTTATTGTAGTTGTTGTGTTATTAGCCATATCGTGGAGACATTAGATAGATGTTATGTTCCGTTATTTCTATAATTATGCCTGTTTAGTTTACTAGACCAGTGGGTGTATCGACTACTCCTTGTCACTACTTCACTGAGGTTAGTCTTGATACTTACTGGGCACCGATGTGGTGTGCTCATACTACACTTCTGCATTTTTTGTGTGCAGATCCAGGTATTGATTGTTAGTAGCGGTGCAGATCATTGCCGAGGAGACTCAAGGTAAACCTGCTGCTACGTTCGCAGGCTTCAGAGTCACCTTCCTACTAGTATTCAACTGTTCTTATTCATTTCCAAACAGTTGTATTTAGAAGTTGTAGTTAACTCTGTAGAGCTTATGACTTGTATTACCAGTTTTGGGGAAAAATTGTAAATTTTGTAAGGATTTCTATATCGAGACTGTTAGATTTTCTTTTAATGTTGTTGTTATTAAATAAATGTTAGGCTTACCTAGTCCCTAAGACTAGGTGCACTCACGGTACCCAACGGAGGGAAAATTGGGCCGTGACAGTTGGTATCAGAGCTCTAGGTTCCTAGTTGCTACGAGTCATAAGAGAGTTTAGTAGAGTCTTGCGGATCAGTATGGAGACGTCTGTATTTATCTTCGAGAGGCTATGAAACTATTAGGACAATTCCACTTCCTTCATTCCTATCGTGCGAATTCATTGATCTCGAAGTTGAAATTATCATTCCATTCTCTCACTGATGGTGAGGACACAAGTTGCGGTTCCTGATGATGTTACCCCCCTTGGAGCAGATGTCTCTAGGGTTCGGGGAAGAGGCCGACGAGGGGCACATGCAGTAGCTAGGGCACCTACTAGAGCAGCAGTTGAGGAGCCGCCAGTAATTCCAGTTGGGAGGCTGTCACGCCCAAAATCCATCCGAAGGAGTCGTGATGGCACCTAGTCTCTAAGACCAAGTAAGCCTAACATTAACAGAAATAACAAAAATATTTACTAACTTCGAACAATTCCGAAATAAAAATATCTAAATAATTTATAATCCCAAAACCGGCAGTACAAGTCATAAGCCTTTCTATGAGTGGTTGTACAAAATGAATACATCACTGTTCCAGAACAAAAGGAAACAATGGAAATAAGTACAATAGAAGGTGACTCCGAGACCTGCGATCGCAACAACAGGTTTACCATGAGTCTCCACAACAACGATCCGCACAACTACGATCAAATACCTGGATCTGTATAAAAATGTACAAAAGTGTAGTATGAGCACACCACACCGGTGCCCAGTAAGTATCAAGACTAACCTCGGTGGAGTAGTGACGAGGAACAGTCAAGACACCTACTGATCAAATAGATTGAACATGATATGATAATAAACTACCAAGATAAAGATAACAAAGCAATATCAATAGCAGGGAGAGATTAAACTATAAACAATAAAGACAATAAAAGGAAAACACAGATGGTAACGAAAGATAACCAAGTAAATTAACACCAACATGTTGGAACACAAACAAGTAAAATGTGCTCAAATGAAGAAGGCGATGTTAACTCAACTCAGTCAATCACACCATTTCTAATACACAATCTCGACCATCTCAATCCTCGGTGTCTCATATCATAAATCTCAATTTCCAAACCCTTAACATACATGGAACCTAGTGCCCACATATTTCCATATCACTTTGCACAACAAAATCCACGTACTACCCAGGACATAATATCCGCTACCAATGCAATTAAGACGCCCAAGGAGTCTCATTTATATAACATAAAATAAATTTTTAGTTTCTAAACCAATTAGGAAATCAGCGAGAAAAGAGGAGGTTATTTTTTTTGAAATCATTTGAATGAAAAAAATACCCTTTTCAAATAAAATACAACATCAAATAAGCTATTGCCTTTAATATAGGATT